>QANX01006563.1:0-80755 GCA_003254975.1 Ochetophila trinervis
GATTGATGCAAAATGACATTAACTTTAATTAGGAAATTAATGCATCCTAGCCACTTGCTAGTAACAGTGACTAAAAAATGTGTTAAGAATGTGAAAATATAGAAGTTAAAAAAACATGTGAAGTCTGAATTGCGAAGAGTGTAAATTGGAATAATACATGTAAGGATGAAGTCAACCATGCACATTTACAAAAGGAATATTAGCTAATTATTATTATTATTTTGGTATTTTTGAATGAGTGATTTTTGAGCAATGCTTAATCCACGGTGATCGGAAAATGCTTTCTTGATCGTTTGGGTGCGTCTTTACCCTTTCTACACTCTAGTAGTGTTTTTTTTCTTCCTTCAGTAGGTGTTTCCTCTGGCTTTTCTGAAAGGTCTTATGACTTCGTCAAATAAACACGATGGAACACACCGGCAACTCATTATCCCTGATCTAGTATTGGTGGCTAATGATGAAGGAGCTAGAAAACTATCAAACCTGTCGTTAGTAGGGAATATTTGTTCAAACAAATCTATAGGGAAAAACGTAGTTTTCATGATTTTGAGAAGAGTTTGGTTTACGGAAGAACATATTAAGATTGAAGAACTGGATAAACATTTTCCTCTTTTCTTTCAAGAACGAGGCGGACCAGAATATAGTGAGGATGAGGCACCCTTGGTTAGTCAACATCGCACACTTGCTGCTCAGAGAGTAAAGCCCAGACCTCGCCCTAGCCGATATTGAATTTAATATCTCTTCCTTTTGGGTTCAAATACACGGCTTGCCATTGGGATTCATGACTAAGGAGAGTGCTACCAGGATATGAGGGCTTTTCCCAAAGGTCCTTCGGTGTGAATCGGTTTCGAGAACAACTATTGCGAGATTGAAGTATATAAGGATGCATGTAGAAATTGATATCAATAAACCCATACCAAGTGGGTTCCGTCATGTCATTGGAAATAAAGGATGTTGGATCCAATGTAAATATGAGAGATTGGCTGAATTCTGCTACAACTGTGGGATGATATGGTACGCTAAATATCAATGTAAACATTCTATTGTTCAAAATCAAATTGCAGATAGGGATATGTATGGCCCGTGGGTGAGGGCTGAAATGGATGTGTACACGGTTGTCTCCGAAGGGACCTACTTGAGAAAAGGGGAAATTCCGAGGGGAGAGATCTTTGATACCTTTACAGGTGAAGTAAATCTGGATCACAAAGATGGTGAGTCAATTGGGAAGGAAATTGACATTTATGAGTGAGGTAAAGAGGAAGATCGAGTGGAACGAGTTGTACCGGGTGGAATCGGAGTTCAATCGGATGAATTGGCCATCGAAATAGTAGATCTCGAGGAAGTCAGCGGAAAGCATGGGATGGAGAAATTTGATAAGTCACATCAGGATATGGAGTTGGCACATAACCCTCATTCAGATGAGAAAAGGTCAGAAATCCTAGAGTGCAATGACTGCGAAATGGGCCCTTCTTCTAACCATATTGAATGACTTAGTGAAGAAGCCCATCATTCTGAAGTGGGCTAAAAGAGGAAAGAAATTCCGGGTGGGCCAATTAACATTAATTATCCAGTGAAAAAATCTAACCTGGGTGGGCCTAGAAAAGAAGGGTGTGAGGAAATTAATTGAAGTTAGGAAATGACAAATATGGATTGTAGACTTTCCTCTCCAACACTTAGAAGAATAAAAAATAGAGCAAGAGTTGGAAACAAGAGATAATGGAAGGCGTCTCGTGAGAGAGCTAAATCATTTCAAGTGCATAGGACCCAAACTAAAACGGCTGAGGAGGCGAGCCTAAGCACGCCCCCAATAAATCAATGAAGCTCATCTCTTGGAATTGTTGAGGTCTGGGAAGACCCTCGACAATGCTAGGATTGAAACACCTTGTTTGGAATACTTCCCCCTTAGCTATGTTCCTGATTGAGACTTAAGGTGAATGCTTGTAGGATGGAAAAGGTTAGTAAATTCTTAACTTTGATAATTTAGTGTTTGTTGATGTGGAAAATAGTAGGGATGGTTTGTCTTTTTTCTAGAGTAATTTGCTTGGATGGAAAGTGGTTTATAAATCCTCTTAGATTATTAGAGTTGTAGCTGTGAATCGCGATGGTTGCCCATGGTCCTTGTGGTGCTGTTATAGCTCTACGGACTGGAACCAGAAAAATGAATTATGGCTTGAACTTGCTTCCCTGATGACTGGAGACTTTAATGACGTGATGGACCAAAAGGATAAGCTGGGAGGCCCTAATGTTATTGTAAATTCGCATAATTTTTTTAGAAGTTTTGTGAGGGATATGGGAGCTCTGGATATCAAATTCTTTGGGAATCCCTTTACGTGGTGTAATCAAACAGGGGGGACTGCTAACATTCGTGGGAGATTGGACAGAGCTTTGATCAGTCCTAAGTGGAGAATTATGTAACATCCCATCCCGAGAAGATATTGAAAATTTCTCAAAGTGGACCGAGTTGACCAAGTTTGACCAAGGAAGGGCTCGGGGTTGACTTTTTGTGTGAGCGTACGATGGCTTTGAGGAAGGTACCGTTGCGTAGAGCTAGTCGATACGAGTTCGTAAACTAGTAGTACGCTCGATTCGGAGCTAAGACCGAGAAGATATGGTTAAAACTGTGCGAGGGGTATTTTTGGTATTTCTGCAAATATGGAAAATGACTAAAATGTCCTCAGCTTTATATTAAATAATGTGAGAAGATTCTGGAAAAGGGGGGACACGAGGAGGCACGCGTATTTTTCCCCCGGCGCCAACCCAGCCCGTGCGTCCTCCCCTGCCGCTGCTTTTTTCGCCGGGAACGGCGACTTTCTGGCCAAAGTCAAGCCGGGATCTCTTCGGAAAAAGACGCCAGCGACTTCCCCTCTCCCTTGGCGCCGGTGGCTCGCCGTGGAAAGGTCCAGACAGCCAGAAATTTGAGGAAATCCGATCAGCTGCGTTTTTCGAAATTGCCGGGTTAGGCCCGTTTCCGGCACCGATCAGCTGCGCCACCGCCTGGGTTTGGAAGCCCACTTGCCCGGCCACCTTTCCCTGCCGGCGGCAGCCCGTGAAACAGTCCAGATCGCCGGGAAAAGCGAGAAATACGGTCAGCTGCACTTTCGCGATTCGCCGGATTCCGGCGGAGTCAAGCCGACCCACTGCCCGGGAAAGGTTCGTCGGGACCTCCTCTTTCTTACCCCACCCTCGGCTGGCCGTGAAACGCCGCGGATTGCCGGAATCGACGACGGATCCGGCGAGGGCCGTCTCTCCTCCGGTCGCCGGATCTCGGCGGTTTCCGGTGATGGAACCGGTCCTTTTCTCCTATTTTGGATCTCCTGAGTCCGATTCCGGTATCCGTTCGCCTCGAATCTTGTTCGTTTGAGCAGTACGAAGGGAGGAGGCTCAGCTGCCACTTCCTGACCAATTTCCGGCCACCACCGGCGGCGTTTGGACGAGGTAAAATACGGTTGTGCTCTACTCCTTGCAAGCTTCGTTTTGATATATAATTTGTATATTATAAATGAGTAGTGGAAATTATCCGGTCTTGAACGGTGATATTAATAACGGTTAAAATAGGAATTATGGGTTGGTGGTATAAATGTGTGAGTAATGATGTTTTGGTAATTATCGTGGGATGAATTGATATGCTGAGAATATAAGATGTGGGTGTGTGACTGGTTTCCGTGGTTAGTGTTAATAGTTACGGTATATATGTATATATACGTATTATGTGATTATTTTACCGTAAATAGTAAATAATTGCTGAGAGTAATTGTGGCTTGAATTTAGCTTATTTGCGGTTTGATTTTGGTGAGAGTTAATTTGGTTGTGTATGTGGGTTGAATATATTGAATTAAATTTGTTAACGTATTGGGTATTAATCGTTATGTGGCTTTGTGTATGAGGATCTGATCATGTGAACTGCTTTGTGAAGTATATATGTATGTATATGACGATTATGAAATAAGTAATTGCTGTGGATGTTTGTATCATGTTATTGTCTCTGGAATAAATACTGGATATAATTGTGTGGATGAGAACTGCATGGGCGAGGAATTATGCCGCCAAGCGGGGTGTTGCTAGCTTGGGCGAGGAATCATGCCGCCAAGCTATGGTTGTTATTTTGGAAAAGCTTGATGGAATGAAAGATGTGTAATTGGTGATAACCGGAAAATGTGTGTTTGTGAATGTGTTTGACTGTAGTATATTTGGTATAAATATGCTGTTGGAACTACAGGTAGCTTGATCCCTTGTAGAAAGGGTATGTAGGCAGCTCAGTTTAAACTGAGTGCAGCTACACCGTACTTAAACAATATATTTGTTTAAGTGTTGAGTTACGTACTAATTGGTGATCTAATTTTGTGGGAAATGCGTGCTGGTAGAATAATTATGGTATAGGACTGGTTTTTCTTGTAGGGTTGTAGCTTTTAGCATTTTTGGGGAGTGTTAGAAACAGCCGAAATGCTGTCGAAATTTTTAATAAAATCTCCGGCAGTAATGAACCTTTAGGTCTGTTAATTCTTACCCTTTTTAAAATTTTGTTTAGCGGGTACTTTCGGTCTGTTATTCTTACCCTTCAAAAATTTTGTTTAGCGTGTTTTCACGACTGCTTGTGGCTTAGTGGTAACATTAAGTCACGCAGGCAGGATCTTTGCGGGTCGGGTCTTGTCAGCTATATTTTTACATGTATTATTTGGTAAATAAATTTGGCTTATATTTTAGTATGTGTAGCATTATAAATTTTAAATTGTAAAAATTTGAAATCAATATATTGACGTTTTATATATCATAGAAGTATAAATATTATATGGTCTTCTCCTTAAGTATCTTCATTTTCTCTCCATTGTTGTTTAATTTTGTCCAAGTTTCCAAGTATAGCTTTTGCTTTCTTGGCCTTCATGTCATTTCATTTTCTTCTGTTACGCATTTTTATTGCTGCTAATACGTAAAAGTTAGAAATGTTAGATCGATAAAATTTATAGTGATAAATATATGCAAACGGAATAAATCACTTTTGAGGAAATCATATTCATAATACTTATACGCAGTGTAAAATTTATTTTGATCCATTTTACTAAGTATTAATGTTTTTTGAGTTATCATTTTGTTGTAATCAAAGTACCAACCAAATTTGCAACAAAAATGGCAGTGCAATCTTTTATGTTTCTTTTCTCTACTTTTCTTGTAATTTTTTTTTATTTTTGACAATTTTGTTTCACTTGTAATTATTCTTTCATTGATAAGTCACATGTTTTGCAAACATTTTCAGTCACCCAAATAAATTCATTCAAAAAGCAACAAAAAAAATGGGAAGTAGTGTGAAAGATTGCAGAAATGTGTTATGATGATAGTAGCAATAAATATCAAGACTTGCGTGGCCTCACTTTAGTTAGAAATACAAAGAGTTTATTTATTATCTAAATAGATGAGTAAAGTACAACCAAAAACATATAAATTATGGCCTGATTACCAGAATTTAAATACAAACTCCTCCACAAATCAAATTCCAACTATTGCAGACAAGAAACATCCTCTCTACTAATCTTGATTGTAACTCGAGAAGATCATCAACAAGAAGAACTGTGGTACATCCATAACCTTAACAAATGAAAACATATGTTTCAGATATCATAGAACCAAAAGCATATAATTTCCCCAGGGGCAGCAATTCCATCATCATCCAGCACCTTAACAAATGAAAACATTCAGATATCATAAAACCACATGAAATTTCACAATTGTATATCACATAGATCAGAGTATTAAAAGAATAGGAAAGGAAAAAAGGAAAATTGTCAATCCAAATTATAGTGGCAAAATACACAAACCGAGTAAACAATAACCTTACATAATGAAACAGAGTGAAGTGATACACCACCACAAAAAGCAAACAGATTACACAAATTGTTATTCCAACACAAACTGTTAAAAGATAGTTTGTAATGGACTGCTTTTTGCCAATTATTGTGTTGTGAAGAGCAATCCAACCATCTTAGAAAAAACTAGTAATTAAAGCGCAAAATTAGAATAACCAAAACACAGCCCTAGAACAACAAATATTCAATAGATAACTGTGCAATTTAGGAGGTAGTCACACAATATACCTTATCCACTGCATTGATATCAACATTATGTCTCAACACAGCACCAACAAGTTAAAATTCTCTTGAACCAGCAATACTATGCAAAGGTAGCCATTTTCTCTGAAAAATGTTTATTCAATACTTTCAAGTTACTAATGGCCTTGCAGATCTAAAGTAATTGCAAAAAAAAAAAAAAGGAGCAGTAATTGTTTCTAAACTGAGATAAAATAACTAGAACACAACTAGAAATCAGAAACCATTCAAGTGGATCTCAGTTCTATGAATAATAAACAGTTTTAAAATGAACAAAATGACTACAAAAAATTAGATGGTCATGAAACATAAGAAACTTACAAAGGTAGCTGTTTCCAGATCCGGTATCCGCTTATTTAGAAGAACTTTTTCCTCTTTTATAAACAACTTTTTGGGACTTGTTTAATCAAACATAAAAAAATTGAAGTTGGTTCCCTTTTTACGTATTTTATTTCCAATAAAAAAACCAAAAAGACAGGTTCAAATTCAAATTAGGAAATGTTCTTCTTTGATACACATAATTTGCACTCTATTCTGAAAATCTTTTATCTAGTATTTAAGTTAACCAAATCCATTTCTTCCTCCTCATTCCGCTGAAAATCTTTTATCTAGTATTTTTTTTTTCTTGATTAACTACATTATAGCTTTCAAAAAGCAATAACATCAGTATAAAGAAAATTCACCTAAAAAATCACAGTCAAAATCAAACTTTTCAACTACACTAACTACAAAACAAACCATTACTTTTCAACTACAAATGAAGAATAAAAAAACATTAAATAAAACATAAAATTTAAAGAAAGAAAGAAACTCAAAGAGACCTTGTCGAACCAGGGATCGTGAAGAATGTTAGTACCACGCTTATGAACAATACACGGACCATGAATCGCCGTCGAGATGAACCTTCTAGATCACCAAAGTTTCCACTCTGCAAATCTCACTACTCTCCACATTGTTGTTTACAACAAAAAAATACCAAAATCAAATTCAAACAAACCCAGAAGAAAAGAAAAAAAATCATAAAACTCAAACCCCAGTACTAGTTGCTCACCCAGAGACGATTTTGGGTCTTTACCCACAACCGAACTCAACGTTCCGATATTTTTCCCAATTTCAATTTCAAAAAAGAAAAAGAACAAACAGAGAAAGTACCATTTTTAACAGGCAAATGATTTGGCAGACCTCGAATGGCTATCCCATTATGTCGAGGATTCTTTCTCAGAATTCTCTGCACCTTACCCTAGCGGAATTTTGATAGAGAAGCAAACTGAGAAAGGACCCGAATAGGAAATTCCTCTTCCATTTCACTCCTGCTTCAAAACCCCTGTTCTGGCCAAGGCCAGAAGAAAGCGAACTCGAACCGGAGGTCGTATTTGGTCACTTGGGTCCCCTTCGTTTACGGAATCCTCATCCAGTTCCACGTTCTCGTGTTCCTCTTCATCCCCTTCAAGCCCTTTGCTTATTATACACAACCTAAAGTCTTGAAGTAGTCGAATCGATTGGCTCCGTGGAGAAACACTAGTACTAGTGGAAACACTGGTCATGGTCGGGGGAGAACAACGGTTGCCGGCTGTACTGAAGCACAATGGCTGTAGGATTTATTGAAGAGTCGGCGGGAGGAAGCACACGGGGGCAGAGGGAAGAAGATGCCGTCGTCGGGGGAGAAGAAGGGGGAGAGGCCGAGGGTTTCAATTTTGATTTCTGAAATAATTTGAAAAACTGAAATTTGGGCATAATAATATGAAGTTGTAATTGAAAATAAATAATAAATGAAGGCTAAATTCGTAAATGCTCAAAATGCCAATTTTTTTATTTTTTATTTTTCAAAATATTTCTACCGGCTTTGTGAATTACCGGTTGAAATCAACAGGAGTTTCACGCTGGAAACCCCTGTTGGGTTGCACTTGAGAAATTCCCCGAGATGATTAGAAAAATGTCACATTTTTAAGAAATCATTTCACTTTTTTTTTTTTTTTTTTTTTTNATACAACAGTTTAAATTATTTTGATATCTTTATTAAAATTAAATTAATTATTTTCAAATTTTTATCTGTTTTTTTTTTATAATGATCAATTTGAAGTCTTTAAAAATTTTTTATATTGTTAATTAAAATTTTATTTATGTAATAATTTTTCAGTTTTAAAATAAAAATTTGTAATAATTTTAATTAGATAATTTATTTAAGTAAATGTTATATTTTACGATTACATTTAGTTAAAAATATATTTGACAAATTATTCTTTAATTGAAAATTTTTATATGATTAAAATCAGCACATATTTTTTTAAAACTGAAAAATTATCACATAATTTAAATATAAATAACTTTTACTATAGATTAAAAAAATTTGAACTTTTCAAATTAATTTTTTGTAAAACTAAAAAAAAAATAGAATTACAATTAACGGTAATTTAACTTTTTCAAAAATATAAAAATAATTTAGAATGTCATGCGAAAGAGAGTGAAGAGCACAAAGTGTAATGAGTTATTAGAAATCTGAAAGATATAAGTGTAAGTTATTAGAAATCTGGAAAATATTTTTGTAATTATTCTAAATTTTAAGAGGTATAAATATCCCCTTCAATATTAACAGGGGCAATTGTCGTTTTGTTCCTCGAAATAAACGTTTCCCATGTTTTGTCATATCTCGAAAACTAATCTTTCACAATTTAACGAAAATGTTAGTTTTTACTCTCGTTTGATAATTTTAATTTTTTTTGGAACCCTAATAAGTTTAAAGTTTTTAATAATTGCAAATTTTGTTTTAGAAATTTTGTGCATAAATTTTGCCACAATAATTAATATTATCGAAATAAAGAAATGAAAACAAAAGCAACATTTGCTTTATGCATCTGATGCTGATACTGATTTAGCAACACGTTAAATATTTCATTGATCCCGCCAGTTCTGATCGAAAATCATAAATAAAGAAGAAAGTGACATTTCCCAATTTGTATCTCTCTTTTAAATTTTAATTGATTAATTAAAATGCTTCATTTTACTTAGCCAGGTCTTGTTATGTGTCTACAATCAAGGATGAAAATATCGGTATCGACGGAAATATCGAAGGTTCAAAATANATGCAAACTGTTTCATGGGTGTTTTCTTGTCATGTGATCAAACGCTTTATATAGCTGGTTCCAACCAATCTAACAATCCCAATTCAACAATGAAATTTTGATTTTGTAAATTTCCAAAAAAAAAACCTCATTTAGAGAATTGGCTTGGTAAGCAGAGGATTATACTTTACATGCACAGCTTAGAGAATGCAGCAACATGAATCAACAGTGAAATAAAAGCAGGTGGTCTTCCTAGAAAAAACATGTAGGCAATTTGATCAAACATGGCAGTTCATATTCTCTAACCTTGGTTCATTTTGAGCAAAATAGGATTCACTTTTCTCTAGTAATGGTATTCGGGTTCAGCGACATCTCAATTTCCTCAAGCGAGCGGCCTTTAGTTTCAACTACGAAGTATGTTGCAAATGCTGCTGCCAACAAGGAGACTCCCCCAAAGCAAGCATAGACTGGAGGAACTCCAAATTTCTCCACTATGTCAAGAAAGAACAAACCCACCAAGAAATTGCAAACCTAGTTCATATAAAAATGGATAAGTAGGTTTCAAATTTCAAACTGAATTCAAACAAGAGCTCCACGAAGCATTTCAATAGAGCAAAGTAAGAGACATAGCATTAGAGCATCAAAATAAGCCATCATATTAAGTGTGCAAGAAGCAGAGGCCATGTCAAGCTCACTCACCTTTTTTTTTTTTTTTAAACTTCAAATGCTAATATGAATAGAAGTAACCATGCTGCTATATCGAATGGTAGATGTACCAATTGGAAATTTTGAATAGATGGTAGTTGTTTTAAATGATAAATCATAGAACATCTGAATCATACATACCCAATGGGTAGAAAAACTGAGCCCCATAATCTTCCCACGTGTCCTGTTGCTGCTAATTTCTGGTATGATAAGACCAGTAACTGGGCCAGCTCCTATTGCATAAGTGAATATATACCTAGAAAAAGAATTGTCAAAGAGAAAGATATTAAAACACCAAAAGAGCATTAGTACACAATCATTAAAAAAAATCTCTTCTCCAAATCATCATCGATAATGGAGGTACACTCATCCTGAAGAGAATTAATTTAGAAGCTTTGCAAGCTGGTTAGATGGTACCAAAACTTAAAATCATGAACTTTTCCCCCTTTTTTTTTTTTTTTAACAAAAAAGAAAAGAAAAGAGAGTATTTATATATGCTACAAAGTAAACAATTGCTGCAACTTACAAAAGAGTTCCCAATATTGATAAGTTGTGGCTGAGTTGCTCATCTAATGGAAAAGTCATAGAATAGACCACAAGCAACATAGAAACGCCCTGCATAGATAAAGCAATAGCATGAAAGCATGCAAATATCAAGAAACACAGAACCTCTATAGCTCCACTTCCTCCTCTTTTCCAATTGTACATGGTGATACGTTCCAATAAATATCTTTCTCTCAACACCCTTTCTATGTTTGTGCATTGTGTAAGAACTTAAATAAGTAATATCTAAGTGGAACTCACCATTCCTAAATAACTTCCAATTAAAAGTTTCTTTCTCCCTTGTCTATCAATCAGGTATAAAGCACCCAGTGACCCTGAAATGAATGCAAACTGCTACAAATCAGAAATTTAATCAAAAATCATGTTTCATATAAGAGATAAGCATAGTTTCAGATCCATACCTGCAAAGTTGGTAATGCCAACAAGCACACTTGCTGAAGCACTACTTGTAATTCCAACATCTTGAAATGTCAAAGATGAAAAGTAAAGAACCCCATTTATACCTGAAAACTGTTGAAGTATAAAAAGGGCACCTCCAATAAACGCAGCTGCGGCCATTAAAGAATATAGACCAAATGTTAGAATTTATATGGGGTATGACGAATGGACTACTAAACTAGATTGGAAACAAGTAGTACAATTAATAGAAGAATTTTCCATCTAAATATCACCAAGGCATGGAGTATGCCAATCGCATAAAAATGCTTATTTTTTTATTTTTATTTTTATTTTTGTTTCTAACTCTTAATCTATAAAAAGATAAAACAAGCTTTTGAACTCAAGTTGTGAAAAATTCTAGCATTTGAACAAAAGGTGACTTATATAATATGCAGTCCAACATGGAATTCCCTTTAAACATGACATCTGTGAACCACCTTATACAACCTCTAGAATGTGGTTCCTGCAAGAGTTCCCACCATCTGCTGTCCAAATCACTGCCAGCATCCTTTGTAACTGACTGGAAATCTTCAATTGCTCTTTCAACTTCAGTTTCTCCCCAAAGGTTTTGGATAACTTCTTTAGCAGCACTCAATCTCCCAACCTGCAATATTGACATATGAAGGCTACTGACAGCGCGATAAGAAACATAACCTCACAGCTTCTATGCTAAGAAATCAAACAGAAACCTACTTTACATAGCCAACGGGGACTGTCCACTGCAAACTGCATACCAAGGGCAAGAATGAATCCTGGGACGCTTGCAATGTAAAGCATCACCCTCCACCTAAGAAAAATGATGCATCAAACTTCAACCAACAGTTACAGGACATTAATCCATGCTTGCATGCAACCAAATCCTCCAATTATTGACCAGAAAAAAAAAAGGTTTATGCTTAAAGCATCCATACGTCTAAGAATAAAGTTCTATATAGCAGTAGGTCAGCAAATAAATGCATAAGGTAAATAAACCCCAATAAAACCTACCTCTCTTCAGCACTGATTCCCTCCCAACTTATTTTTTGAAACTCTTAAAAAGTACTAACAAATGACATCTTTACCATGGTATGGTGTTGTAGAAAGATGTTACATATGCATGTATGCATAGTGGGCAAAAGCGAAGATCAATTGTTGCCGCCAATTGTCATTCCATCACTAGATACCAACAAGGAGGGCACTAAAGAAGCTCACCAGTGTGGATCAGTTTCAGAGGGAATGCCAAGAAAAAGTGATGCAATAATTCCAAGGCATGTGCCAATTTGACTAAAGCTTCCCAATGAACCCCTATATTTTGTTGGAGCAATCTGCAATATATACCATAGGAAATAGATGAGTAACTATAAGTTAAAATATCTCTAAATCCAATGTAGATGTGATACCAATCTCAAGTTATCAAATTCACAAGTCAACAGCTTGTAGAAAAACATTTTCAAATTCTAAGCACCACTTGTGAAGGAATAGCCAAGTCCATCATTAGTGTAAAACTTTGATTGGCTTAAATGCAACAATTCACAGGATAAAAAATATCTGGCAGTCACTTTTCCAGCATTAGTTGAATTACCACTGATCCAAAAGCTTGAGCTTATTGGATGTGGATCATTATGTCTTTTATATTGTATTTCCAATACTCCCATTCACATATAGGCCCATTTGGGTCTTTACATGTGCATTTTTGGCCCAACCTGTTTTGAGCTCATTTGGGTCCGTATACATTTTCTATTTTTGGGTTGAATTGTTGAGTTCCGACCGCTAGGCTGATCGGAAGTAAGTCATCATGTCTTTAATAATTTATCTCCAATAATTCTGGTCACTTTCATCACTGTTTTCTTTCCTAAAATGTACACAGATCATAACTAATTCCCTGTCCTTTTGTTAGCCAAACTGACCCATAATTTGCAATTACAAAAATACATAAGTTAAAACTCCAATCAACCCCTCCTGTACACCGATCATAACTAATTCCCTGTCCTTTTGTTAGCCAAACTGACCCATAATTTGCAATTTCAAAAATACATAAGTTAAAACTCCAATCAACCCCTCCTCTTGCAGAGAGTTTCATAACAGAGGAACTAATGATGTTGAATTTCACATAGTTTTTAAGTAGAATATTGGAAACTTGTACTTGATAGTAGATAGAATTTTTGAAATACAGCAACTTATTATGAACTAGTACCTCCGAGATATAGATTGGTACAAGGACTGTATTCACACCTATACCAAGGCCAACAAGAAACCTTCCCAAAATTACTTCATCCAAGGAGTGAGCTTGTGCACTATTACAAAACGAAAGCAATCAATAATCGAAAAAGCTTAACAGAAGCCATAAACCAAGAATAAAAAACTAGTATTTTGCATCAACAAAGGGAAGCTTTCTAATAACATCAAAAAAGGGAAGTTTTCTAAATACAATTATCTTTAAAATGCAGATATCCCGTTATTCAAGCTTCATTTAGTAAAACAGCTTTGATACAACAGAGCCAAAAAACAAAAAACAAAAAAAACGAAAAAAAACAATCCAACCACATTGTTCTAAAGGAGTATTCTGACATGCATTAATCAGATAACAAAATAAAATATCTTATTAGCCCTTACCTTATTAATGCACCAAGAATCAGAGGTACGGTGTCAATCTGAAAGGTCCGTCTACAGCCAAGTTTATCCACTAGTGACCCAGAACATATACTTCCAAGAAACGCACCAACAATAAAGATGCTGACCACAAGTCCCTCAAGAATTGAGTTCCCTTCAAAACCAAGTTCTCGAGCAATAGAAACGATAGGACCATTCATCACTCTGCAACAAAAACCAAACAAAACCACCAAAAAAATAATAATGAAACAATTTAGCAAATTCATCAAAGCTCCACTCTCACAGAGCCTTTACATAGCAAAAATCACCATTTAATTATCCACCATAACCCAAGATAAAGACTCACCCAATGTGATAGCCAAAGAGAAAATTAGACATGGAAGCTATTAATACATGAGGGAAAGAAGGTAAGCATCCATTATCAAAACCTTCATCGTTCTCTTCTCCTACGGATAATTTATCACTCTCTGCAACGCCACCAACCCAAAATTGTATATCATATAATAAAAATAAAGTTAATAATAATAAGCATCGCTGTTTGTTAAGGTGAGTTGAGGACCTGTTTTCCGAGTCCGAAACTCGAATATCTGTTTCTTTGCCGCCGAAACTTTGAATTTGCGAAACGGGTATCGAATATGAAAACGAATCGTTTCGGTTTTGCGAAGAGAGAGAGCAGAATGGTTGAGGGTTAGATGAGCGGCGTGGATCGCCGAAACCGGACCTACCGGTTGGTCGAGTACGGTAGCCACCCACATCGGACCAGTCTTCGTTCAGTCATCATCCGAGAGGAACAGTGTGCGTGTTGTGTTGGTACGTTTCCCAAGGTCTATAAGATCGTGATGTCGACGTGACAGACCAAAGGGTGATTTGGGACCCACGACTAGACCAGAAAATGAGCAGTGTTTTTCAGCTGCGTCTCTGAGTACCACGTGTACTTTTAATTTCGGAGAGATAAGTACAGGTCCCACCACTAAGGAAAAATTTCAGGCACTGCCGGAGTTCTCAATTTTCCATACTCCTGTATATCACATAAAGCCACGTGGACTTATTTGGATATCAGAAATAGAAGCAGAAAATGCTGTTTGGATTCTTCCTCACCCATTGAACACACACCAAAAAAACTAATTTTAGGCACATCCGTGGTAAAAATTGTTAACATATATTATTGAGAAGGAAAAAAGGTGTCAAACAGACACCTTCCTTAATTTCATCAAAAAAAAAAGACACCTTCCTTAATCAGATTAGTTTATTTAAAGAATAAACTAATTTAGCCAACAATCTAAGATGTTCCTTCCATCAGTGCTTAACTTTGCCAACAATTACAAAAGAAAGAAAAGATCCAGAGGATACAAAGGAAAGAGTATATTGCAAACTATATATAGAAGGAAAAAAAGTGTATATTATAATCTGAGTTCTATTCTAGATAGATATATATATATAGAGAAAAAGTATCAACCTCAGTTATATTATTATTATTATTATTTTTAAAATTTTTAAAAAGTTATTCTTTAAAAAAGTATTTTTAATAAAGTAGTTTTTTTAAAAACATATGGCTTATCTTTTATCTTACATATTTTTTTGTTAGAAAGTAAATTTTTTATATTTCCACCATATTTTTTATATTATGAATTTAAGTTGAGTCAGCAGAGTTGTAGCTGTCTTCAAATGCTTCTGCTAATAAATCTTTAATTAGCTTTTTCAGTAGATCATCAGTTTCAGTTTTTTTTGATAATTTTTTTGATAATTACTTTTTAAGTAAGTAATGAAAATTTTCCATCCGTCAGTAATTCTTAGATAAATATCATCTTCACAAGTAATTTGATATTATGATGCTGAAGAATGAAATTCATAAAAATTTTCTATGTAAAAGTCTTCAAAGTTAATTACTGATAGCGCTATTGACTCTTTCTTAATCTTTGTCCCAAAGTTCATTACCAAGAAAGTCTCATTCTTGTGAATAACAGAGAAACTGAATTTGATATAGCTGAAAAAAAAAATATTTTTCTCATTAGCCTATAGTATTTGATATTTCAAAAGTATAATATTTATAATATTTTTGATCTTTTATTATATAATATAACATAGCTTTAATAAACATGTGTAGTTTTTTTAGCTGTTTCCAATCAGTATTTTGAAAAATTATTTCACCAACTAATCATCATTCGATACATTTTATATGCCATGTGTCATGATTAATATAATAACATATCTTTAAATTATTATATTTAGATAAATAATTAGAATCTTTTGTATTCAATAAACCATTGTGGAATTTCATATAAAGTTGTTTTTTAAAAATTTTTTGTTTAATTTGATAAAAGTTATCGGGGCAAAAATTTTTTGTCTCTTCATATAAAAAAATTCTTTTGACTTTTTCATATAATCATCTCAATTAACTTTACCAATAATTTTTATTACGTAAAATATTTTGAGCTAATAATTTAATGAACTGAATAACATGCTAATTTAACTTATTTTGTTGTTGTTGTTCTAACAACTCACTAGCTATCTTCCCATATTCTTCTGAAAGGAAGTTCTTTATTCTAGCAAATGGCCATTGTAAATTATATTTAAAATATCATATATTTTTTAATCAAGATCTAAGTTGAAGAAATCATATACTTGTTTAGCTTTTGACTCTTTTTCATTTTTCCAAAAAGCTTCGGATATTTGAAGAACTTGATTATATGGCAATGGCATTTGCCAAAGATTTTAAGCAAAATATGTTGATGGTGTAAATGGTATGTAACATCCCGTTTCGAGAAAAAATAATAAAATTTTCAAGTTTGACCAGGTTGACTTTTAGTGGGTTCGGAGTTGACTTTTTGTGTGGTTATATTTTTGCTTTGACTATGGTACCATTGCGTAGAGCTAGTCGATACGAGTTCGTAGACTAGCAGCATGCTCGATTCCGAGTTAAGACCGAGAAGTTATGGTCGTTTTAGTGTGAAGGGCATTTTGGTAATTTAGCAAAAACTGATATTTATGGGTGAGAAATGACCGTTTTGCCCCTGTCTGCATCTTTAAGAAATCTGGAATTTTCCCACGCACGGACCGATCCCCTCGCCGCTTCCCCTCCCCCTTCGCCGAGCCTTTTTCGCACGCCGGTAGCCGCCACACGGTGGCCGGACTTGGCCGACCACCACACAGAAATTGAAGCCAACAACCTCCTCTTCCTTTCCCCACCGGTGGTTCGCCGTGAAACCACCTGGATCCCCGGAAATCGCAACAAAACCGAGAGCTCGTGAACAGTTTGAACAGTCGCGACACCACCTTTGGCCGGCCATATCTCATTGTTCCGGTGGAGTTAAGGAGAGTTCTTGGTACCGTTGGAAAGCTGGGGCGACGATCTACATTTTGGTACCAAGTTTGACGCCGGAAACTGCCGGAGCACGCCGGAAAACCGCCGCAAAGTCTCGGAAAAACCACCCCGAGGCAGTCACCTTTCCGGCTAGATCTGCTCCTATCGCCGGCGAGTGGCACAACACAGCCACCACCATCGGACTCAGAACACGCCGGCGACCAGATCTGCACTTTCCTTAGCTCCAACGATCACCACACGCGCCCCACGCGCCGCCCACGCGCCGCCGTGACCGAGCCTCACGCGCCGCCGCCGTTGTGCTCCACCGCCGGCGAGTGGTTGCTCACCTCCCGTCCCAACGCGTTCCGGGGGTCGTGGGCAAGCTTGCTGTCCAGTCAATTTGACCCAATTTCGGTCGGATTTGGAAACGCCCAATTCCAGTTGAGGTCCGATCTTCCGGGATCGATTCTGATCAATTGCTACAACGAATCTTGAAATTGAAGGTAGTTTCTCGTTCCTTGCATCTTCAATTTCGTTTCGGTATAAAGTTTGTTGAAATCGGACTTGAAACGGAAAAATCCATTGAATTTAGGGATTTTTGTAATTTTCGAAAATATTGGGACATTTTTGTAATTACTGAAAATGAAGAGCAATTTTGGTATTTAGTGTTTTAATCTTGTAGTTGGAGACTTAGAGGACTCCTTTGAGCCTTTGGTTAGTTTTTGGTAATTAAAAGATTTTTCGGTAAATTATTTTTAGGTGTTCGTGCACGTTCGAGGGCTGGACCGGAGATCCAGCAGGAGCACGCTTCAGACCAGTGAGTGCATTTATTTTCTAAACATTTTGGGTTATATATTATGATGATTTAATCGTATACAACTTGTTTGATTGTAATTTCTTATGCATTTAAATATATATTTATGCTGATTTAGATGCTTGATGATTTAAATTTATATGCTTTGTGATTTTAATGGGATTTATAAGATTGATGTTTTTAAATGGTTTTGGTGATTTATGGATTTTTGAATATTTTAGCAAGTTTGTAGAAATGGTGATTTCAAAGAAATTGTGACTTTGTGGAATTTAAGAAAATTTCGGGGCAAATTTTTAATATTCGATATAATTGTTGCTTTTCATAAATTCTGTTAAATAGAAGATTTTGGAAAAATTGTTTAAAAAAATAAAAGGATTTGCAAAATGGTTTTAAAAATAAAGGATTTGAAAAAATTGATGATATCATGGATGATTTAGAAATGATTTTGAAGAGTACCACACGGTATTGTATGATGATTGAGATGTATGGATTATTGTTCACGCTATATTATTATTATGCCATCCTCTGCTGCGGACACGTGTCGGGAGAGAGATGATGAGGATCCTGCCATGACGGATTTGGGACGCCGGTTCGTTGTGATGAGTTTACCCCCCTCCCCCGCCTGTGACGCCATCAGGACGCTGAGGGTCACACGGCACGATATATGCTGTGGTACCGGTTGGTTTTATGATGGTTCTGATTCATTGCGGATTTTATACCGGATTTGGTTTTATATTGATTGCTGATTTATACTGGTTGGGTTTTATAATTGTTGTTTGCTGAGTTTATACCGATTTGGTTTTATATTGGTTGGTTTCTGATTTTAAATTGATGGTTTGATTTTATGGATTGTGGCCTATGGCCTTTGGTTTCAGATTTTGACCCTTTTGCTTGATCGTTTATGGAATTGGGTTTGACCATCAATTAATTATTATGGATTTCATTTACGTTTTTAGTGTTTGGTACGTGATTTCGATGATTGTTTTAAATTACGTTTTCGCCCCTAAACCGATTTTTATTGATTTAATGATTTGGGGTAAACCGAGGGTTTTGCGAAATGATTTTCAAAACGGGGAACCTTTCAACTGAGTGACGTGAGGTTTGAGTGTAAAGGTTTTAACGGCTGAAATTGTATTTTGTAGTTATCTAGGAGCACTCACGGAGATATTTATATCTCACGTTTTGTTATTTTTACTTCGTTCCCTAGGTCCTAGTTGCAGGTTTCCGTGGACTACCATCAGCATTTCGCATCGGCATCGCATCCGCTCATCGCATCTGTTTATTACTTCTTCTTATGTATTAGACTCTGATCTTATTCTGTTCATGTTGGATTTGTATCATTTATATTTTTGTCTATCACTCTTAGTGGCTCTGTCATTCCCACCTACTTCATACATTGTTTCTTATTTATTCATTATGACTCGTTGATTTATTGTGGTGCTTATTTTATCTACTTTTCGTTCATATCTTATTTACTATTCGTCCCATTATTGTTTATTTGTTTATTTGATTATTACCCCTTTCGGAGGAGGATTCTATCGGTTGCCCGAGGGGTTCTGGTGGAATCTTCCTCAGGCGGGGCCTCTCCGGGAAATCCGGAGGGATTTCCGGGGCGGGTCTTGTCATGGTAGATAAGCCATATATAGACATGAAATAAAGTCTAGTTTAGAGTTTGAAGGTTATCATGGTACTTGTTTAGGACTTCTTTTGGGATATTGTTTGGATTTGCTTTTGTTAATTGCCAATTTGAATTACTCATGGTTCTTTCTAAAAAAATTAACACTGAATTTCAAAAGAATATTGTGTAATGTAATTATACCATCTAATTCTCCTAGGATTTTCTACACTTTTGTTTAGATTTTATATATTCTTATCACACATTTTTCTAGTGCTAGAAAAATGTAAATCTTTAAATTCCATTTTTTATGGCTAAGAGTTTCTTTTTCAAATGTGATATACTTTAGTTCATTTATTTTAAAATTTTATGAATTATATCTACAAATTTGCTCTCCATTAACATTATTAACTTTTACTACTGTTATCCAATAATTATTACTGGTATCTGTTTCAAGCATCAATAATTATCCTTGTTTAAAAAAATAAACAGAAGGAATATTATTGATTTCATATTTAATTTGCTTAATCAAATATGTATCTTCCAAAGTCCAGAAGAACTTTTTATCTTTTTTTAATTTTTCTAATAATGGTCTACTAGAAAGATTTTTAATGAATTGTCATCCATAATTTAGAATAACTAGAAAACTTTGTAATTGCTTTTTTTCTTCCATTTGTTTTGGGAAATCTTTAATTTTACTAACTATATGTTCTTGAAGTTTAATCCCTGATTTAGTTAATTTTAATTCCAAAACTTATATTTCCTCTTTTTCTAGCTTTATTTTTGTAGAGCTTAGAATTATTCCATATTCTACAAAAATTTCATAGATATGAGCACGAGCTTTCAAGCTATATTTTCAATACTAGTGTTTTGTTTTCAAGCGGGCTTGCGCATATGAAAAAATGACTTTCTTGAACTAGCTTGCTCATGTAGAGCATCATGTTCTTCTCTTGTTTTAGAAAAGACTAAAATATCATATATATATATATATATATATATATATACAACTAGACCTGGCAAAATGTTACACGACACGATAACACGACACGAAACGACACGATAATTTGCGGGTTTGGGTCCGCGATATCGGGTCGGGTTGATATCAGTGTCACACGATAAGACACGATAAGAAAACGGGTTGAAACGGGTTGGAACACGATAACACGATGGGTCACGATAAGACACGATAAAAAAAATATTAATTTAATTATTTCATTATATTTAACTTTTTACATTACTTTTTTTTTTTTAGTTTTAGAAAACTATAAAATTCATATTTTATTTCATTGAAAAATTACAATTTTTATATCTATTTATATATTAATATTTTATTTTAGATTCTATATTTTTTATTACTTATATTGGATGTACAATTTCTGTTTGATTTATAATATTTTGAATATTTTTAAATTAATTTTAGTTTATTTTATAATATTTTGAATATTTTTAAATTTATAATTGAAATGCATATTTTATTTTTCAGTCACGATAAATATTTAATATAGCTTTAATTCGTAATATTTTACATATTTTAAATTCACAGTTATTATTTATGTTGAATTTTAGTATGTTAATATATATTTTTTTAAATGTTTAACATATCATTTGAATATGTATTTAGGCTTAATAGACATGAATTGATAATGATTTATCATTTGACAATATATATTAATTTAAATAAAAAAAATAAAACACTCACGTACATGTCTAGTAAACACGAATAAAACACGACACGAACACGGTTCAACACGACACGTTGCCAGGCCTATATACAACACAACAATCTTTTAATTTTTCAAAAATAGTATCCATCCAGCTTTGAAAAATTTGTAAGGCATTACATAATCCAAATGGCATTACTGTCCATTGGTAATGACCATAGGGTGCACTAAAAGCAGTCAATGATTTTGACTCTTCTATAAGCTTTATTTGCCAAAAGCCTGATTTACAATCAAACTTACTAAAATAATTAGCATGAGTAGATTGGTTAACTAAAACATCTTTTTTTTTGGAATAAAATACCCATCAAACTCTAAATTTTGATTTAATATTTTATAATTTATAATTATTCTAGCCTTGCTTTGTTTAATCTCAACGTGATTTCTAACCATAAAGGTTGTACTAGAGTGAGAACCATTAGGTTTTTCTTTTAATCCTTTATTCAATAATTCTTCTCTTTTAACAGCAAATTCGTAAATGTCCTGTTTGTATAGATTATTGTTTTAAACTTAATTATTTTATTAGGATTAGATAATTTTATACTACAGTACCTAAGACTTTTGGTGCAAAGTTTCATAAGACTTACAATAAAATTTTGTTCTAAAATTTTATATGCTCAATGACTAGTATCTAATTAATTAATATATTTTTCAAGCATAACTAGTTGAAATGAAGATGTACACCTAGGGGTGTGCCAAAAAACCGACTAACCGATGAAACCGACCGATCCAATCTAATCCAACTTGTTTGGATTAGTTATTTTAGTGTAATTAGATTGGATTGGTTTTAAAAATTCAAAACCGATAGTCAGTTCGGTTTGGTTTGTTTGTTATGTTAAAAACCGACCAAACTGAATCGATTACTTTTTTTTTCTTTTTTTTTACAAAGCATATGACAATTAGTTTAATATTACTGATATGTAGGCTTTGTTATATTAGATTAAATTTGGAGTTGGATTACTGGATTATTGTATTAGTGTAGTAATTTTGTTTTGTTTTGTTTTGTTTTAATATGTTTATTTGTCCTGTTATTTTTTTAATCATTTATGTGTTAGGTTTTGTAAAAGAATATAATTTTGTATGGATTACTTAGTAGGCACTTTATGTGTTAGGTTTTGAAAAAAAAAACATAATTTTTTAAACAAAGTTTAAGCATAACAAATTTTTGGCACAAAAAATAGCTCAAATGTCAAATATTCAAAGTAAAAAAAGCTCAAAAATTAAAATTTTAAAAAATTAAATAAAAGTTGAAGCCAAACCGATTAACCAAACAAATCCAATCCAATTAGTAATTGGATTGGATTGGATTGGATTTAATGTATAGATGAGATCGGATCAGATTGAAAAAAGTAAAACCGATTACTAATTGGATCAGATTGATTATTTCCAAAATATGCCAGTTTCGAACTAATGAACACCCCTATTTACATATATGTCTATGATTTTCAAGTATTGGTACTAAAATACTATTATTGTTTAATGTAAAAATAATCTTAAATTTGAGAAATAGTGACTGGATAAATTTTTTTTAAAATTATTATCCAAGATAAAATCACCATACATAGTAGAAAAGCATAAAACTTTAAGAATAATAAATTTATTATTATAACCATATTGGTATATTTTTAGCTTTAAATTCTATCTTAGTTTGTTCACCATTTATTTCTATGGCCAATATTTATTTCTTAATTAATTATCATTTTTTTTAATGGTAAAGCACTTGGTTGACATATTGAAGTTTTTGTTCCTGTATCAATTAGTATATCTAAATTATATTTTTGATATTCTTGAAATTTAAAGGTTCCTAAAATATAATTATATGTTTTATAATTTTGATGTTCAGGGAAAATAATGTCTTAATCTTCTCCCATTTTCATTTGTGAGATTATTATAGATTTTAGCTCATGACTAGAACTAGTACCTAATTCACCTAATTCCCTAGGAATTCTTGAATTTCCAGTATTGGGACTTGTATATTTTTTGTTGCTAAAATATTTTCTTCTTTTTCGGGACTTATTTTTTCCTAAATCTATCTAAGTTAGAAATTTCTAAGGATTTCCTTCCTGACATAACTTGATTATTTTTAAAATATAGATTATCACTTGAAGCATTTGTTTGTATTGGTCAAAAAATGTTTATCTTATTCCACAGAGTCCATTATTTTATTAATAACCCAGTCATCTGGTACTTCGAAATCTTTCTAATTAATTAATCGAGGTTGAATTTCTTCATCAAATCCTTTTGGTTCAAAAACTTCTATAATTTTACTATCTATTTGTTTAATAGATGTTTATGGAATATTTGTTAATTTGTGAATAGCTTATCATTGATAGATCAAAGCTATCTTTTTTCATCCCAATGTTATTGGGTTGAATTCTTAATCTAATTGTATCATTGATATTAGGATCATCTATTAAGATAAAATAATTTGGTATAACTTTAAACCAAACAACTCCTGTAACTAGATTTGATTGAACTCCTCATTTAAGTGCTTTAATAGGATCATAAATTTTTTTATCTAGCATCAATGGTAATATAGGAGTATCTATACCTTGTCGAAATAAAAAACTTTATTTCGATTTGTATTAATTCTATATGTATATATCTAAGTTGTGGGAATTTTTTTTTTTTAATCTCTTGATTTTGTATTTATCACATTTGGGGATATCAACTAAGCTATTTTATGATGCCTTAGCTCTAATATTTCCATTAAACTATTCAAAATGTCTTGCTTACCAAAAATTGGACTTAGAAAATTTATAAATTTCTTCTTTTTGAAGTTTAGTAAGTTTGTTTAACTTTTCTTCATCTATCTTAAAATTTTCTCCTACTATATCTCCTAAATTTACTACTGTTTTTTGTTATTCAGGTATTTCCTGAAATCTTTCCCGATTTACAAAACTTGTATTCAACATAAATAAATAATCTAATTCATCTTCATATGTGGAAGAATAATCATTATTTTCTATCTCATATAAGATTTCTTCTTTGTCTAAGACTTCTTCTCCATAAAATATTTCTTGATCATTTTTTTAAAATATTTTATCATTTTCTTTTGTTGATTTTCTTTTTTATGACAATCGGTATTGTATGACCTTTTTCATTCCAAATATAAAAAGTGCATTGGCTTAAATTTCTTATATTATTTTTTCTAGGTCTAACATATCTTTTATTAGAATTTATTTTCCTAGATCTTTTCCATTTTTTCCATTTATAGTTTCTTTTAAAAAATTTATAAGATTTTCTTGGTTTTCTTTTGTCTGTTTGATAGCCGAATTCATATTGATCCTATAATAATTTGGGTTAATTCCATGTACACCCTCTGACGTTTGGCTATATTACAACCCACCCCTCCAATTTTTAGAAATTTCAATTACCTCATTTTCCGTTAGAGAATCTACGTCACATTTAACTGGAAAAGAGTAAAATTGTCATTTAATTAATTTAATTAACAAAATAAACAAAAAACATATGAACCAACCAAGAAAAATATTGAATGTAATAAAATTTTGCAAGCTTTGCAATATTTTGCCTACAATGAAAAAGCTTTAGATGTAGATCCTCACTCTCTCTCTCTCTCCCTGTATAAATGACGAAGTTGTGCCGTTAACTCACTGTATTTATGAATAAATCTACACTCTTTGACTCTCTCTATATGCATAAGAAATAGCTTTTTGAAAAAAAAAAAAAAAAAAAGTGACCTCCTTCATCCCTATTCCCCACATTAAAATTGAATCCACATGAACTTTGCCCAACTGAACCATTTTTCTTCCCACTTTACATCTCTGTCTGCATTTCTTTTTGCACACCCACAAATCTTCCATTTCCACACTTTAACTCTTCACTACTCTCATTCCTGATCATTTTCAATTGCATCTAATTTTTTTTTTAATAAAAATGCCAATAAACTAACCAGTGATTCTTCAATTAGTTACCTTACCTTGTGGGTTCTGATTTCCTTTGTGTTGGTGTAAAACACAACAATTGGTTGTCTCCTAGGTATGCGGGAGTGCCACTTCGAATCTAAAACAATCCAAAGAAAATAAAATGTGCACCAGTTAAATCAAACTACTCAAACAATTGTATTAATTATTGAGAACAAAATAATTAAAAGGTTACAGATGCCTTTCAGATCAAAGGACTTTTAAATAAAAATTTTAACTAAAAAACAACTAAGAACACTTGACTACTCGAAGTAAATTCTAAAGAGAATAAACTAAGTTGTCTATGTTGTAGTTGTGTTGATGCAGGCCTCTTTTCAACTATTGGTGAAGCTTCTCTTTATAAAGATGAAACTTTCAAAGCTATTTGTCCCCTTTCCGATGTGGGACTAGAGCCACAATTTATACTTAGTACAAATCCAAAGCATTTTCATCTACAAACAATGTGGGACAAAACTATACCAAAATTAATCTTAAATAAATATTAATTTTTAAAAAAATTAATATATGGTCTAAACATTGCCCCCCTTGCTTTGTAATTTTGTTGAAGCAAATAAAATTGCAAAGCAAGATGATTTTGATTTTTTTTTTCAACTGTCAAATAGAAATTATATATATATAATTATATATAATTTCCATTTCAATGTGTAATCACCCGGTCCCTATATACACAAATAATGCT
This sequence comes from Ochetophila trinervis, assembly GCA_003254975.1. Taxonomy (NCBI): domain Eukaryota; kingdom Viridiplantae; phylum Streptophyta; class Magnoliopsida; order Rosales; family Rhamnaceae; genus Ochetophila; species Ochetophila trinervis. The sequence goes on from QANX01006563.1 coordinate 25,519, forward strand.
TATTTTCCTTAAATTCCATATATTCAGATATTTCCAAATTCTTTGGCCTCAATCACTTAATTAATTCCAATTAGCCAAAGATTTAGTTTCCATAAATACCATACAAATTTCAACCTTCCATGCTTGACCGGGCTTTCTTTCCAAATTGCACAATTTAAGTTTATACCATAAATATATACATATCTAACATATAGGTATAATCCCTCAACCTAGCTGGCAACTCCACCTTTTGGTTCATAATTTTCATTGTATGTTATTTGTTTCTCAAACAATTATGCCATAACTTTTATCTCCAAAATCTGACTGTTTTCTTTTATTTCAGTGCTCTCCACGCCGCCAAACCAGATTCCAAACTTGCTCCCAACGTGCTGCACAATTCCTTGCAGTGCCACTATCAGGTAAACATTCACCGGTTCCNCTTTTTTTTTTTTTTTTTTTTTTTTTTTTCTGCCGGCCATGCATCTAGCCTATTTGTATTTCCCTGCTGCAATCATGCATATATACAAATTTCGTGTTCTTTCTTTGTTTATATATGTATGTATATATATACACCGGAAGCGTATTCCGGTTTCAATGGCAGCGTGAAAACTTACTGCCCACGACCTGAGGTTTGATGATCCGCGACCTGACTGGTTTCGCTCACGGTGAGTACTGTTTCGCACGCAGTGGAGAGAACCGAGCTTGCAGCGGCGGCGTTTGGTTTGCAGCGGGTGTCGTGGATTTCTTCCCAGCGACAGAACAGACTGGCTTCACACACGGCTGAACGGACTGGATTTGCAGCGGCTGAACGGACTGGATTCGCAGTGGCGGCGAGAACTTGATTGTGGCGGCTGGCGATGCATGCAGGTGGCGAGGCGTGGCGTTGCATACGGCGGCGAGGACTTGATTGCGGCGGCTGAGCGATGCATGCGGGCTAGACTGCGCGTATGGGCTGCAACATTGGGCTGAAACATTGGGCTGCAACACTAAACCCACCGAAACCAAAAATAAAATAAAAATAAAATGAAATAAAATAATTTTTTTAACTTTTATTTTTTTTAAAATCAAATCGAAATCTTATTTTCAAGTATTCGGCTTTAAAGTTGCAATCATGCGGACCATCCCTTATGAAAGCCAGAAAATTCAAACTAATGAAGCTCTTGATGCACCGTTTCAACCTCATGTATGAGTGACTTTGATTGCTAAAGCACTTAGTCTAGTCAACATTCATTTTTTCCGTATCTGAACTTTTAAATGGCTTTATTTGCAGGCTGTTGACAAAAGCAAACTTCCGTACGTGGCACAACTTGAACACACCATTAGACGTTCCCAGGATGCCGTGGATGATAGACTTTTGATCGAAAGGAATTTACTTTTTAAAGAATGTAGCCTTAGACCACGATTCAAAGACAAAATGCCTCGAGAAGTGGATTCTATATTTCAATCCCGACCAGACAAAACTTTGCCGTTCTCTTCGAAAACCTTGGACTGGACTAAGTGGAAAGACCCCAAGCCTTTCAAATCATGGCCTGTCACGCCTTCAGATTGGATCTCATGGGTTGATCGTTTGGATCATCATTAAGGCGACATCTGGCAAAAATCTAGAATTTATGCTGTGATACGCCTGTCATGTCTCAACATTCCATGCGACAAAGGTCTTCTAGCTGCCGCATTATGCTTTTGGTCTTCAGTCACCAACACTTTCAATTTTCGGTTCGGCATGATGACACCCACCTTGTTGGATCTGGCAGCTCTCCTCGGCATCAGACCTCATGGCGAACTCCTTTCAGTTACTCGCTCAACTCAAAGTGGACTACCATGCTATGAAAAAGCTAAATTCCCAAAGCAGGAATCATCTTACTGTTATTTTCTGAAAACACTCTGTGGAAAAGATAATCCACCCTCAGAAAAGGAACATCTTGCATTCCTCCTTATGTGGCTATGTAGGTACATCTTTTGTGTAGCTTCAGTGCAGGTAATGAAAGGATATATCCATATAGCAGAGGCTCTTGCATCTGGCTCACCATACGCATTTGGACCACTCGTTCTCGGCCATCTATACCGTGGAATAAACAATGTTGTCAAGTCCGATATGGATCCTCACCATTCTGGTCCCCTTTGGATACTGCAGCTTTGGCTTCATGCTTATTTCCCAGAAAATAGGCCTTCTCTCACAACTAGCTGGCCCAATACTCTTCTAGGACAGCAAATTCTACATATGGGCTTGTTGGGTCACTCCGCCACGACTTGCTTTGACTTCTTCTACTCCACCCGTCATAGGGCCTCAGAAACATTTACTGAGCCAACCAAATATTCATTCCTTCCTGCCTGGCTGGACTCGGCACTTAAACCTGATTCAGGCGTAGAAAGCAACCTTCCACGGATGAAGTCATTAAAATTAATTTGGTCTAGCATACTACTCAACCGAGATCTTCCTTTCGGCCGAAGGTTTAAATCCAATCAATGTGGCGTAGAAGTCTACTGCCCGAACCTTGTTGCTCGGCAATTCGGTCTTTGTCAAGCTGTCCCTGTGCCATGGGTGTATTCATTCAATCAATGCTCCATTCATCAGCCATCCTTCTCTACCATAGATGAGTATGAAAAAGGCAATGTTGCATTCAAACGATCGAGTTATGCTTTCAAGTACATTTCTTTCATGTGCAATCCCAATGTAACTCGAAACTTTGACGATTGGTGGGAAAAATATACCCACTCCATGTTTCGGTGCCCTGCCAAAGATTTAGCTACACGTGTTTTCTCTAGACACGATCCTACTACTAAAGCTTCTGACGGTTGTTCTTTGCTTCTAGCTGATCCGTCATTACCTCTTTCTCCTTGCCAGACCCCAAATAACGGTAAGTCCCTTATTTCAAACTAGTTTTCTGCTTTGCTTAACTTGTTTAGGTTAACATTCCAACAGTCTCTTCTGCAGAATCACCTATATTGCCTGAGAATCCTTCTAAGAAAAGGAAAAGAAGTGATATACCTATCAGTTCAAACCAAGAAAATCCATATCACACCTTTGAGGACCAAAGGGCCATTGTATCACCTCCTTGTGGTGACTTGTCTCTGACAAAAGATATATGCCCTGATGTTGTTACAAAAGAGGTACTCTATCTTCAGTTTATTATCCTAATTGTGCATGCCAACTTGTTTTAATGAACTTCTTTTGGTTTCTGACAGGTCGGTCACACTTTGGGCAATAACTCATATTCTCCTTTGTTCACACCTTCTCAAATGATTTTGGTGCGTAACACATCCCTTTCAGCCTCGTCTTCCGACATAGAGGATCCTCCAAAGAACAGTTCCAATGTATTTTTTTTTAAAAAAAAAAAAACTGACACTCTAAGCTGCTTAGTTGATGATAACTTATGCTTATCATATATATAAAACAGGATGACATAACTTTTCTGGACGAGTTTGATCTTGGAGATGATACTTTTCTTGACGTCGAAGAATTGCTTGGACCAATCCCACCTACTCCGGCTGTAGCAATTCCTGCTGTTGACGAGACCGTTTCAGATGACGCTGAGACTGATACAGTTCAATGAGCACTAAACTATGTCAGCGGTTTCTTTGAATCGGATTTTGACGTCCTTACCGAAGATGACGTCCGAAGCCAACTACTCACATCATTTGAGATTCTCGGCAAGACTTCATTAGTAGATGACAACCTTCGTTCTTGTGCCGCTGAATTTCATGCTTCTTTTGATCAAAACGTGGACTCTTTCTTGTCTGCACGATGTGATATCGAGGAGGCCGAAACCATTTTTACTTCACTTTCTACCCTCCAGACTGACTTCACCTCGATGCATGCTGACCATTAGGCAGAGAAAAAAGAAGCTACCGCTTTAGCGATTGAAATCAAAGGGTTGAAAGAAAAACTATCAATTGCAGAAGCTAACTTTAAAGAAAAAATCAATCGGGCTAAACAATTGTCCACTGAGGCTCATTCCATCCGAGAGAAGCTTGTTCGCACCAATGAAGACACTAAAGTAGCTAGGAGCAAGAAATCACAAGCCGAAGAAATAATTCAGCGCTGTAATGCATCATGGGATAACTTGAAGAAAACCTCCTATGAAGCGTTTAGAGATAAATAGTTTATTCAGACATTTTTATGTATTCATTGTCTTATTTTGAATAACAAACTTTATTTGACTTCAAGTATTACACTGTTGAATTTCATCACGTTTTTAGAAATTAGCTGTGAACTTTCGGCCTCGGGCTTGATTCTGTCGCAATCCAAGTTAAAGAAAAAATAACTAGCATTCAAACTTCAGTCTGAGCTACCTCAACTCGACAAAAGGACAAGTAAATAACTAGCGGCCTAGATTGACCAGCTAATCAAACTGAATGAATTTTTAATAACTGGCCGTAAAAAATACCCGGCCCAACTTTATTGACTTATCAAACAAAATTACAATGCAAATGGATCTAACTCTGATTAAACAAAGTATCTCCAACTTTTGGTATTTCTCGGGCTTCCCAGCTAGTCGGATAGTATTTCTTCAAGAAGCGACCATTGATCGGATTTAAATGTTTTGATCCGTCGACGTCTTGGAGTTGATATGCACCTTTTTCAACTATTCCGGCAATAGTGAAAGGTCCTTCCCAGTTAGGAGATCATTTTCCATATCTTGGATCTGTTGATCCAATAGGCAGTACTGCTTTCCAAACTAGGTCTCCTTCGCCGAAACTTTTGAAGCGGACCCTTTTATTGTATGCACGTGCCACGACTTTCTTCTGTATTTGGAGGTGATTTAAGGCTGCTAATCTTACTTCATCAAGTTCTTCTATTTCTTGCATCATGGCCTCAGTATACTCAGCCGAGGTAAGACTATTTTGCTGAGCAACGCGCAAAGATTTTACCATCACCTCCATTGGCAGAACTGCATCATGCCCATATGTCAAAGCGAACGATGTTGTGCCGGTTCCTGACCTTTTTGACATTCTGTATGCCCAAAGAGTTTCTGACAACAAATCATGCCATTCTCTTGGATTATCAACCACCATCTTTTCAAGAATTCCCTTCAAAACTTTATTTGTTGCTTCAGCCTGACCATTAGCTTGGGCAAAATATGGGGTTGAATGAGTTAATCTTATCCCATACTCTTTGGCAAATGACTTCATCGCTTCACCAGTAAATACCGTTCCGCGATCTGCAGTGATGGATTCTGGTATTCCGAATCTGTGGATTATGTCTTCCTTGATGAATTTGATCACATCAACTTGACTTACTGACTTAATCAGCCGTGCCTCAACCCATTTAGTGAAGTAATCAGTGGCGACGATGATAAATGTGTGTTGTTTGCTAGAAGGAGGGTACACTTTTCCGATCAAATCCATCACCCACCCTCGGAAAGGCCACGGCTTGATTATGGGATTGAGAGGTACGGCCGAAATGTGCTGTATTGGGCCGTGACGTTGACAAACTGTGCACCCTTTGGCATACTTGATGCAGTCGGACAAGATAGTTGGCCAATAATAGCCATGCCTCTTGATCAACCACCTCATTTTCGTTCCAGCTTGGTGTGCTCCACAAATACCTTCATGCACTTCAGCCATCACAAGCATTGCTTCGTATTTGCCCAAGCATTCCAAAAGTAAGTCATCTTGCCCTTTTTTATATAATTCTTTATCAAATAAAATGTACTTGACCGCTCTTAGTCGAGTTTTCCTATCAGATTTCCCGTTTGGATTCTCCAAATACTTAATCAATGAAAATCTCCAATCATTTTCATCAATCTCTATGCAAAAGATGTCTCCAGTCATATTCCTCTCTTGCAATGACGAAAGATCCCTCTTCTGATCCTTTCTGTCAACTCCTCTGAAATATGAATTCCTGAAGCAATCTGAGCCATCTCATTTGCCTCCCAATTCAATTCTCTCGGGATATGCTGAAAAACCACATCGTCAAAACTTTGGATCAACTGATCGGCTACCATGTAATATGGTGACAAAGCCCAACTACGACATTGATATTCACCTGTCAGCTGCTTCAAAGCCAAAAGTGAATCACCTATTATCTCGATTGTAGATGCCCCCATCTCCTTCAAAATTTCTAGACCAATGATCAAGGCTTCATACTCGGCTTGATTATTTGAACATTCAAAAGTGAGCTGGAAAGAAAATTTTGTCTTTCTCCCCATTGGAGACTCTATGATGATCCCCACTCCTGCTGAAGTAAGAGTTCTCGATCCGTCAAAACTTAACTTCCATGGTGTAAGAGAAATTAAAGCTATCTCGACCGGATCCTTCTCTCCTTCTACTTCCAAACAAGGGTGGTCGGCCAAAAAATCTTTTAGGGCCTGACCTTTCATCGCTTTTTGAGACACAAATTTGAAAGCAAATTCTGACAAAGCTATTGTCCATTTTCCAATTCGTCCTCTGATGATAGGCTTTGACAACATGTATTTGATAAGATCGGTCTGGGAGATGATGATTACTATAGTCGGCAACATATAATGCCGTAACTTTGTTGCTGCGAAATACAATGCTAGACATAATTTCTCAATTGGAGAATATTTTAACTCGTTTGACATGAGGTCTCTACTCAAGTAATATACTGCCTGTTCTTTCCCAAGCTCGTTGTCCTGAGCTAGCAAACATCCGACAGAGTTTTCTGCAGCTGAAATATAAAGTTTGAGTGGCTGGCCTTTACGAGGAGGCATAATAACAGGTGGACTGGCCAAATACTCTTTAATGCGGTTGAATGCTTCTTGATGATGACTCTCCCATCTAAATTCATCTTCATCTTTCAACTTCAATAAAATTGAAAAAGCTTGAATTTTTCCAGACGAATTTGAAATGAACCTTCTAAGAAAATTGATCTTCCCGATAAGGCTCTGCAATTCTTTCTTAGTCTGAGGAGGTTTGGCTTCTACGATCGCCTGAACCTTATTTTTATCAACCTCGATGCCTCTCTGATGAACTAAAAAGCCTAGGAAGTTTCATGCCGACACTCCGAATGCACACTTTTGAGGATTCATCTTCAGCTTGTGCTTCCTCATCCGCTCAAATGCCTTCCTCAAATTGGCAACGTGATCTTGCTGAACGTCCGATTTCACCATGACATCATCAATATAAACTTCTAGGAGGTGTCCGATCATGTCATGGAAGATTGCATTCATCGCTCTCTGATAAGTGGCTCCCGCATTCTTTAAACCGAAGGGCATAACGACCCATTCGAACGTTCCAATTGCGTCGGGACATCTAAAAGCAGTCTTGGAAACATCATCCTTTGCAATAAAAATCTGGTTATATCCGGAGTGTCCATTCATGAAGGAAAGAATCTCATGCTTAGCTGCCCCGTCTACCAATAAATCCGCTACCGGCATTGGATATTCATCTTTGGGAGTAGCTAAATTCAAATTCCGAAAGTCAATGCATATTCTGAGCTTCCCATTCTTCTTCATAACTGGGACTATATTGGCCAACCATTCTACATAATGAGCCGTCCGGATAAATCCAGCTTTGACCAGTCTCTCTATTTCCTCCTTCACCTTTAGCATGACCTCTGGTGACATTCTCCTTGGTGGTTGCTTAAATGACCGAAATCCTTCTTTAATTGGTAGACGATGTTCCACCAACTTCCTGTCTAAACCAGGCATCTCATGATAATTCCAAGCAAAACAATCTTTGAACTCTTTTAAAAGCTCAATGATTCTGGCTTGCAGCTTAACCTCCAAAAGACTACATACAAAAGCACGGCCGAGGATCTTCATCAGTTCCCAAATTTACTTCTAGCAATGGATCCTGAACCTTGCCCGTGGAGTCATCCATCTTTTTTGGTGCCAATTGGATATCATCAAAGATGAATTCCAATTCAACCCCAGAGTCATCCTCCATGATACATTCGGCCAAATCAATGGCCGAATTATTTTCCAACTTCTTTTCTGCCATGTACGCCACAAGTTTCCTAATAGTGGTATGGACCGCCATCATTTTCCCATCTTCATTATGGTGTACATTCATTGGAATTTGTTGTGTTCAGCTTTGACATCTGGGCAATTGTTGGTCGTGCCAACTCATCACAAACTTCTTTCACCATCTTATGAGGCACCCTGACATCCTTCCAGGCCGTAACCCCTGCAGGACGGCCATGTTTATTGTTGCCAAAAAATTGGACAAGACCAACTTCCTCTTCATAGTACCAAGCCTCAACTGCATTGGCACTAACTAAGAAAGGCCGGCTATCGGCCTGAACCTCCTCAACTTTTTTGCCGTTCCAAAACCACAATGTCTGATGTAAAGAAGACGGTACGCACAAGCTTGCATGAATCCAATCCCGCCCCAGTAATGCATTGTAGCTGGATTTGGACTCTACCACAAAAAATGCGGTCATGGTAGACTTTCCCCCAACAGTAATCTCTATAGGCAAAACTCCTTTAGCCTTAGTAATTCCTCCTTGGAAGTTACTGACTGTCAAATCAGTTGGGACGAGATCATGTTCACTTTTACATAGCTTGGTTAACATGAAAACGGGCAAGATATTTACCGCAGCTCCATTGTCTACCAAAACCTTATTAATAGGTACTCCATCGAAATGAGCATTGATGTACAGAGGTTTCAAATGTTGAGCCATCCCTTTAGTCGGCTTTTCAAACACTATATGTTGGGAGCCAGATTGAATGGACTTTTTCCTTGAATACTTGGGCCCTTCTACAATTTCTGCCCTGCCATCTCCGGTTTCGACGACATCTCCTTCAATCACACTAACCTGGTTGGGATGAGCTTCAAATGTCAACGGCTAAATTGCAATCATGTTGATGGCTACTTCGTCCATTGTTCTGAATTTAACCGTTAAAGCTTTGTCAGTTGAGGAAACTATCATGTCCTCGTCCACTACATCCTCATCCAAGTCTCTCAAGCATGAGATCATCTCAGCACTTTGCTTTCTGACCCAAACACTATGGTGCTTTTTGGTCCCGAAGCTTTGGATAAAGTGATGACATTCTGAGCTGAAGCTGTAGCCAACTTCTTCAGATTTTCAGGTCTTCCCTCCGTACCACAGAGGTGTGACTCCAACTCTTTCAACACATTATCTTCTTTGTTGTTTTCCAGTTGGATCATTATGGGCCATTTTTCGACTAACTTCTCATGAATCTTTGTTCCTTCAGCCGATCTCTTTGCCTCGGCATGTTGGCGCTGCATTCGCCTCTTTTGAGTTTTGGTAGGCGGTTGATAAGACTTATGTCCAATTCGGTACCAACGATCTACCTCTGTAATTGGCGGCTTAAAAGTTCTTGGCTTCTCGATCTTATCAGACACCAATCTTGTCGAATGATTTCTGGAAAAGGTGACTTGAAGATTGGGCTCAACTTGCCCCCCCCGGTGTCGATCCAGCTTCACCGGTCCATCCCGCAACTTCGGTCCCAGACGTCGGAAAACAGAATTCTGGTTGTGGTTTTCCAGTGTTGGCTTTGTCATGTCGTGGCTCTGATTCCTAGCCGGACGCTTTATTTTCCTATCCTCAACCACGTGCTTACACCATGTACAAAGCACCTTAGAAAAAAATTCGGCCTTTTCGGCCGAATACTCCCTTCTAAACTTGACGTCTCTCTTCCAAATTCCTCCGGATGACGTTTGTCGTAGATCAATCCGAACTCTGGGTTTTGTCAAGTCCGAAATATTGGCCGAAACCATGTTTGCTTCGGCCGACGGGAAAAGATTGCTGTCCACCTTCATTATTTCTTTCCCTTTCTCCGGGAACTTCAGTGTTCCCTTCTCGATCAGGGTCTAGATAGTATTTCTGAAGACTATGCAATTGATGATTTGGTGTGACCACATGCCATGCCATTTGCAGTATGACTTCTTCTTGATCTCTTCCGTTGAAGGCAAAATATGGTCATCAGGTAATTTGATTACCTTGTCGGCCAACAAATGGTCAAAGATCTGGTCAGCTTTGGAGATGTCAAAACTGTAAACCTTCACTGGTTCAGCATGATTCTTTCTTGCGTTCATTACCAGCTGTGGAACTTTCTGGCTCCTCACTGGTCTGGCAAGAGCTTTGCAAACATATGGATGTGTAGCTACTACCTCTGCCGCATCCACCTCAATTGTTCCATCCTCATTTTCTTGGTCCTCAGCTTTGACCAAGTGAATTTCAGTATTCGGGTCCTTGTAGTATGACCCTCTGGACGAGTTTTTCCTTTGGTACTCTTCCTTCAGAATACCTTCATAACGAGTGGCTTGAGACACCAACTCGAACAGGTCATGGAATTCTGTCCCCTCAAACTTCTTCCGAAGCTTGTAGCTCAATCTGCCTTGTGCTAACTTGACGAACTCCCTTTCCGGTATATCCAGATGACATCTGATCCTCGCCTTTTTGAATCGGGTTATGAATAACTGCACCGACTCTCCATCCATCTGACGCAGACGCGATAAGTCCGCCATGGAAATCTCCGGCTCAATCCTGTAGAACTGTTGGTGGAACTTCTGCTCCAATTCTTGCCAACTATGGATCGAATTTGGCTGCAGGTTGATGTACCACGTGAAAGCTGGACCTGTCAAAGAATTAGCAAACAAACGCAGCTTTAGGAAGTCATTGGCCGCTACTTCTCCGCACTGGATAGTGAAGCGGCCTATGTGCTCCACAGGAGATTGTCTTTCCTCGCCAGAAAATAAGGTGAAGTCAGGAAACCTGAATCCCCTAAGAAATTCGATTCGGTCGAAAGCATCGGGGTACGGCCTCCTATAAGACGGTCGTCTAGTTCTTCTGAATGCAGGACCCATCATCTCTTGGATGATGGTCTCGACGGCCTCCCTATCCATGCATTGGCCATGGTTCATCCAGTTCGGTCCGTTCCTCCTTGCCTGGGCGTGGATGTCCGCTTGGTAGGCATGGGCATCATAAAGTCCATTTCTATAGTTTTGTCCAAAATGCTCCGCATGCCCCCCGCCATGAATCTGATTCCGTGCTGGAAAGTTCTGGTGTGGCTGGACATCTGCTCTTCCTCCATGTACGTTGGGTACAGCCTGGAAAGCTTGTGTCACTTGTTCTTCTCGACCATCCCTCACGGTCTGGCCTTGGTTATCAGCTTGCCCCCCGGCTTGAACATTGTTCCGAGCCGGTGGGGGGATGTAAGGCTGAACTTGTCGTTCCATCATAACTCTTACATCGTGTCCACTGGACCCGGCCTGAAAGGCCGGTGCCTCAGTTCTTGGCAAGTTGCCAGTAGGTACGGCCTGAAAGGCCTGCACCTGTTGTTCCTCTTGGCCGTTAGTCGGCCTTGCATCAATCGACGCAATTTGAGTCATCTGCACCTGTTGGCGCAGCAAGTCCATGATTCCCTGCAACATCTGCTGCTGGGTCTCCTGGTATGTCCCCAACTTCTGGGAAAGCTCCCGGATTGAATCCTGGGTAGACGTTTATGTCGTGTCCGGAATCCTTCCAGCTTCCCTTTCTGTTCCAACTTCCTCCGACACGTTTCGGCTGCTAATGCTGCCGTGGGTGTCAGATGCCTGATTCTTCGAGCGAGTCTGCACCATCTTCTAAGTTGAAAACTTGTCAGTCCCACCGGGCGTGCCAAAATATATGTTGGTGTAAAACACAACAATTGGTCGTCTCCTAGGTGTGCGGGCGTGCCACTTCGAATCTAAAACAATCCAAAGAAAATAAAATGTGCGCCAGTTAAATCAAACTACTCAAACAATTGTATTAATTATTGAGAACAAAATAATTAAAAGGTTACAGATGCCTTTCAGATCAAAGGACTTTTAAATAAAATTTTTAACTAAAAAACAACTAAGAACACTTGACTACTCGAAGTAAATTCTAAAGAGAATAAACTAAGTTGTCTATGTTGTAGTTGTGTTGATGCAGGGCTCCCTTTCAAAGTTGAAGAAGCTTGAATTTATAAGCAAAGAATTTCTCAAGAAGCTTGCTTACTTCCGATGTGGGACTTTTTCAAGAAACCAACTCATTTATACTTGTGAAAGTCCAAAACATACTCATTCCCAAACAATGTGGGATAGTTGCTCTTTTCCAAAGTAGAATATTAATTTTCTAAGCAAAATTAGTATGTGGTCCAAACACTCTTATATTTCTTTTGCTGCTGCAACATTCTTTTTCCAATATACTCATTCAATTTCTTATGTGGGAGTGATGTTTTTTTTTTATCGTTTTAGTTTTTAGGTTCAGTAAGCTGTTGGCATTTCACCAATTATAAAACTGGAATGTCAACAGCTTAGTGTCGAAATCACTCTTTCCTCGTACTTGATTCCGAGTTCAAATCGGTGAAGCTTCAGTGATCAAAACGATGCATAATAAAAAGGAGAAAATGGATTTTTACTAAAGTTTATGGTTGGAATTAATTAACATTTTCAAATATAATAAACCTTCAATCTCTCAACAGTTGCACGATTATCCAAAAAATGTATCATTTGGACAAACCAGGATAACGTAGACTGGACAAAAAGTTGAAAAATATTCTTCGTAAAAAATATTCTTTACTTTTGTCAGTATTTTATTGTTTTGACATTATAATGCAGGACCCCATTAAAGTGAAACTTTTTTAAATAAATTTTTTAGGAGACTCTCTTCTATGGATGATACATGGCAAACAATTTTTTAAAAAGAAAAAAAAAACCGGTGAAACCAGTTGCAAAAGAGCAAAAATGGGGGGAAATAATGATTTGGGCGGGAAAATGAATGAATGGTCAGAAAGATGCCACATGTCAATTTTAAAATTATATCATATGGGAAAAATTACACATTATGGAAAAAAGTTACATATTTTGGACACAATTACGTATTATGGAAAAAAATACTGAATATGACAAAAAATTACTGCGTATGGAAGAAAGTTACGGATTTTGGAAACTATTACAACGTAAGACAAAGTTACTGAATATGGGAAAAAATTACTAAGTATGGAAGAAAGTTACGAATTTTGGAAAACATTACAATGTAAGACAAAATTACTGAATATAGACCAAAAATTACTAAGTATGTAAGAAAGTTACTAATTTTGGAAAATATTACAACGTAAGACAAAATTACTGAATATGGACAACAAATTACTAAGTATGGAAGAAATTTACGGATTTTGGAAACTATTACAACATAAGACAAATTTACTGAATATGGGAAAAAATTACTAATTATGGAAGAAAGTTACGTATTTTGGAAACTATTACAACGTAAGTCAAAATTACTGAATATTGACAACAAATTACTAAGTATGGAAGAAAGTTACGAATTTTAGAAACTATTACACCGTAAGACAAAATTACTGAATATGGGAAAAAATTACTAATTATGGAAGAAAGTTACGGATTTTGGAAACTATTACAACGTAAGTCAAAATTACTGAATATGGACAACAAATTACTAAGTATGGAAGAAAGTTACGAATTTTGGAAACTATTACACCGTAAGACAAAATTATTGAATATGGGAAAAAATTACTAATTATGGAAGAAAGTTACGGATTTTGGAAACTATTACACCGTAAGTCAAAATTACTGAATATGGGAAAAAATTACTAAGTATGGAAGAAAGTTACGAATTTTGGAAAACATTACAATGTAAGACAAAATTACTGAATATGGACCAAAAATTACTAAGTATGTAAGAAAGTTACTAATTTTGGAAAATATTACAACGTAAGACAAAATTACTGAATATGGACAACAAATTACTAAGTATGGAAGAAATTTACGGATTTTGGAAACTATTACAACATAAGACAAATTTACTGAATATGGGAAAAAATTACTAATTATGGAAGAAAGTTACGTATTTTAGAAACTATTACAACGTAAGTCAAAATTACTGAATATTGACAACAAATTACTAAGTATGGAAGAAAGTTACGAATTTTGGAAATTATTACACCGTAAGACAAAATTACTGAATATGGAAAAAAATTACTAATTATGGAAGAAAGTTACGGATTTTGGAAACTATTACAACGTAAGTCAAAATTACTGAATATGGACAACAAATTACTAAGTATGGAAGAAAGTTACGAATTTTGGAAACTATTACACCGTAAGACAAAATTACTGAATATGGAAAAAAATTACTAATTATGGAAGAAAGTTACAGAGTTTGGAAACTATTACACCGTAATTCAAAATTACTGAATATGGAAAAAAATTACTAAGTATGGAAGAAAGTTACGAATTTTGGAAAACATTACAATGTAAGACAAAATTACTGAATATGGACCAAAAATTACTAAGTATGTAAGAAAGTTACTAATTTTGGAAAATATTACAACGTAAGACAAAATTACTGAATATGGACAACAAATTACTAAGTATGGAAGAAATTTACGGATTTTGGAAACTATTACAACATAAGACAAATTTACTGAATATGGAAAACAATTTCTAATAATTACCGAATATTAAAAAATATTTCAAAATGTGGAAGAAAATAAATATATTTTCAACGTGTATTACACAATTATGAAGAACTGAATTCGATTCCAACATTACCTGATATGGAACAAAAAAAAAATTAGATAAATATTAGACCATACGAAAAAATTTGAGGCAAATAATTTTTTTCCTTAAATTTTGGGGCATCAGGGGCAAAGAGAGACAGGCGGTAAGGAAGGCGCCGGTGGTCCTGGCAACATTTTTTTAGCATTTTTTTGTGTTTCGAGGCATTAGAGGCGGAAGGCCCAGGCGGGAAGGCAAGTGGTAGTCCAGGCGCCTATATTTTTTAATGAGGTTTTTCCCCTTTCGGGGCATGAGGATCAAAGGCGGAAAGACATTTGAATTTTTGTTACGGTTGAAGTGACTATATTTAGGCCATAAGGGGCAGAAGGCCCCAGGCGGTAAGACAGGCTTTAGGACAGGTGCCAGTCATGGCATGAATTTATTTTTCCACAATGCTTTTTTCCAACTCTGCTTTCCAAAAAAAATATCTTATACAAAATAGTTACAGTGGTTTTATAAGTGAATGAACATAAAAATAAATAATGTTTCATAAGTAGATAGTGAAGCTTTCATATCCAAATGTTTAAACATTTAAAGATGTCACTCTAATTTGTAAATCAATAATAATTTTTGGGTTTAAATTTGTGTACCACATGATTTTGTATATAGTACGTACAGCTTTAAATTGAGTGGTTAATTTTTTTTATGCACTTATTTAGGGAGTTTAAAGAGTTTATTTCTATAAGTTTTCTTTTCAAAGGGTCTAACAATACATGGTCTTGTTATAGTTAAAATGATTTAATCAAAATAAGTGTTCACTCTATTGTAAAACAGCAACTATATTTGTAAATCATTTTACCAGTTTCAGTGTTTTGCTTTTATTCATTGAATGCCTTGAGCAAATCTTAACTTGTACAATTTTGTATATTGCATATTCGATTTGAGCATGGTTTATATATATATATATATATTTATATATATGTGGGATATCGACTTTTTTACCAACCAACTACCACCAGCAATGTTAGTTACACATGTACCATTTGGATATGAAATCAAGTAATCAAGGGTGGTATCTCACTACCTCTAACAACATACATGTTAAACAAAATTTCAACTTTAGTTGGGATAAATAACCAAAAAGGCACTATTTGCTAAGACCAAAACCCGATTTACATTATACGTTAACACCCTAATAATATTTATGTTGCTTAGCTAAAAGACATGCGCATGAAACAAAACAGCCAACATAACTTTTGGTCGGATATTACGGAGGCGGCCGGGTAGAAGGATCCACTGCCGCCCAAATGCGCTGCAGTTGCTCGGCTTGTTGCTCCAATTGACTCTCCATCAAGGCTTGCCGTTCAACCATTTTGTTTTGGCTCGCAACCAGACTCGCACACATGGCCTCAACGCGCTCAAATGACGACTCAACAGAGAATGGCACAGAAGAAGAAGGGCCCTCCATAGGTTGGGAAGAGTCACTGGGCCTGTTTCCTGTACGAGGGATCTCAACGGAATCCTCACCAATCCCATGCATCCGTGTAGTTGTCGTCCATCTGCCCTGCTCCTTAACAAAACCGTGACGACGGAGAGTAGCCTCGGTAACCACATCAGCAGTCCGAGTGGTGTTCACATCCTCGCCAGATACATCCACCTCAAAATGTTCAAAAATTTTTGTCAACAGCAGTGGATAAGGCAACGACTTATCCAGCCGCTTAACTCTCACCGTTTGACGCATGTGTTGGAGAATGATGGAAGCTAGAGGTACTCCGGGAACACCTTGCAACCCATTCAACATCTTATCCAACAAATAGAAGTCGGCAAGTCGGATCTCATTCAAACTGCTTGCTCGAGGAATAACATTCGCACTATACAAATGAACCAATTCCCGCTGACGAATTTCCAAATTGACCGTGCCATTAACCAAGTCATAGTTTGCTTTCCCATTTTTGGGCGGGCGTGGAGTCGGGAAGTAGTGCAAACGGGTCGTAGCTTCCTCCAGCCTGAACTGGGGATCAGCTTTAACACGGTCCTTGACCATTACAAAATCGGGACCCTCATCACTGACCCCCAAAATCTCAGCAAAAACTGCCCGAGTGAGATGAATCCGTCGACCCTTTACATAAGACAGAACCGTTTCACCGCCCGCTTTGTCTTTGCCTTCTATGTTGGCATAAAACTCCAACACCAACTGAGGATAGTAAGTATTTGGTAATTGAAGTACGCCACCCCATCCTATCGAATCAAAAGCATAGGTCAATTTGAGAAGTGAATCAATCGCCCCACTAATGGATTTTTCAATCACAAAGGAATTCCGTTGTTTTCCAATTCGTCCCATTACTCCCAACAAGCAATATTATAGGGGCAGATTATCCCCTTGGCAACCACAATTGTACCTCGAATTTTCCCTGTCCATCATAACCCACATTTATTCACAAATCAGAGTTGAGACGATCAATACAGAGGCATATGAAAAATGGCTTCCGGCATATATAAAAACATACTTCGATAAATTTTTCAGGCATGCAGTCTCACAAACTCAATAAAATCCAAATTTTTCCCACACTATTTTTCAATATTATAAAGCACTTTGTTATCAATTCTGTTAATAAACTCATACATGAATATGCCTTGTACATTCCATAAACAAATTATTCTTACCCAGGGGAAATGAGTCCCACAGCCAAAACTACTAATATAATGAACCCAATCAAAATAAATTTTGCATGTCTTAAAGTTTATTATGCTTATGAACATGATGTCAGGAAGATTATGAATGATGAATATATCTACTCAGCAGTGTTTGAATGGGTTTAAACACTTAAGGATATAATACCCTTGCACAATGAATATGACACCTTGAATGTGAGCACTAAAACTTTGTCTACCAAATGGTTATATATATCTTTCTTGACTGATTACAACAAATGCACATACAATCAATATCAGTCCTAGTTTCTCCACTATATCTGTAAATTTTATTTTCGAATGCCAAACTGAACATAGATAATTTTTTTTTTGGGTGAAAATGCTTTGAACTTGTCATATATACACCTGTCTAAAATGTTGAAATTAAAGATATACCTGGGACTGCCAACGCTCATCTGTACGGGGTGTATCAGCGTGCTGCGTTCAATCTCCGGGCAGGCGTAGCACGGAATGAGGTTGCCTCCTCCTTGCTTGCTTACGTTTTCGCACGTTTCGAGTGTGGAGGGGGACGGGAGGGGGAGGAGGAGGAGGAGTGGGCCGAGGAGGGGAGGGGGACGGGATGGGAGAGGGCAAAATGTGCGAAAGTCGAAAGACAATTTTCGGGAAGCTAGGTTACTGATGTTTATTGGGGACAAAAATCGGGTGGGTCATCGGGTTTAGGATCTGGTCAGCATTTGGGGGTTGAAGGAAATGTTTTCTTTTGTTTCAAAATGGGTGGGTATTGTCGGGTTTGAGACTAAAATCAGGTGGGTAATCGGGTTAGGTACTGTCCGGATGGAAAATGGGAATTTAGGGTTTTTTTTGGGTGGCATTTGGTGTTTGATAGGCAGGATCTCCCAGGCGCGAGGGCAGGCGCTAAGGCAGGCGCCTGTCTTGGAGTTGGATTTTGGCTTTTTTTTCCCATGTTTTAGGGGAGGGGGTCTTCATGGGCAGCAGCTATCAGGCGAATAGGCAAGCCCTAAGGCAGGCGCCTGTCTTGGAGTTGGATTTTGGCATTTCTTCCCCATCTATTTGGCCGTTTGAGTCTTCATGGGCAGCAGCTACCAGGCGAATAGGCAACCCCTAAGGCAGGCGCCTGTCTTGGAGTTGGATTCTGCCATTTCTTCCCCATGTATTTGGCCGTTTGGGTCTTCATGGGCAGCAGCTACCAGGCGAATAGGCAGGCCCTAAGGCAGGCACCTGTCTTGGAGTTGGATTTTGGCATTTCTTCCCCATCTATTTGGCCATTTAGGTCTTCATGGGCAGCAGCTACCAAGCGATATGGCAAGCTCTAGGGCAGGCGCCTGTCAAAAAGGAAAAGTTTTATTAAGAAATTTACTGTATACTCTTGTTCGAATAGGAGACAATATTAGTTCAAACAAAGAAAATTGAAATCTTACCAACCATGGCAGCCGCTCCCACCATGGCCACTCTTTTACCAACCATATTCAATGCCATAAATGGCAAAACAAAAGGAAAAATAAGCTGTCATGGCCGTCTTGTCACATTCAGTAACTGACAATTACAACAAAAATACCACAGCTTCCACAGCGTTCATAATAAATTGGAGTTGCATTTCTAACTACTGCATTGAAACCTACAGGGTCAATTAAATGCACAAATAAATTTATGCTTTTTGTTACACATAAAGGAAATACCTGTGGCAAACGGGTTGGACCTTCCCTTTGTGTTCGTTCACAGTTGGCTTCGTTTTTTTCTTCCGTTGAAACCTGCAATTGTTTCTTCAACAATTATGTAGTTAATATCAGCAGTTATAAAGAAAGTTTTCAGACCTCGAACGATCGGCGTACACATATTCAGGTAAGCTGTGCAAAAAATTTAAGACATTTTCTACGTAGTATGAAGTTGAAAAAATAAATAAGTGCTGCATATATTCTTCTTAACTCAAAAAAAAAAATAAAACCCTTCACCACGGGGAGGAAGAAACGGAGCAACTGGGTACAAAAACCAGCTGGAAATATAGAAAATGAAGCTTGCCTACGGTGATGGCATTATTTAATGGTCAGATGCACAAGATGTATCTAAATGTGGACACCTGGCAGTTTCGAAGCATTATTTTTAATGCTCTGTTTAAGTTGAATTTGACCCATTTGAGAAGCAACTTTCGGAACTGGCAATGCTGTACAGCTTTCTTTTGAATAATTTTCCACCAATTGAAATTTTCCAACGCAAACATAATCTTTTCGGCCAAGTTTTCAAAGTTTGCACCAATATTTGTTTTGGCTCCAATTAAATTTGTACACTTTATTTTCGTTTCTCCAACGACTTAATTTGTTTATTTTTTTTCCCCACCGAATTTTTGTACAGTATTTTATCCCCAATTATAATGTATATTTTAATTTTTGGTTGAGCATGCTTTCCATTAACATACAAAACAAATATATATGTGCAAACTGTTGGAAATGAATGTGTAATTAAATATTGCAGGTTATATGGCTGACTCACAGGGCAGTTCATTTCCGACTCACTCGGACACAAGAGGACCGAATAAAATGTATGCAAATGGGAAACTTTACGTTTCATTGACTACCGACGATATGATTGGCTAAGAATTTAATACTCTTGATGAAGCATCCGACTTCTATGCTTCATACGCGAATGTAGTTGGTTTTGGTACACGTCGTTTCCACATGAAGAAATATACGAATGGTGAGATCCGCAAACGTGTATGGGTTTGTGCTAAACAGGGGTATAGAAGTCCAATTTGGTCGGATAGGGACAACCAAACGCGTGAAGAGAAGGCAATAACCCGAGTAGGATGCAAAGCTTCATTCGGCGTCGTTAGGAATAGCGTGACCGGGAAATGGAACGTCTCTATATTTGTCCCTGAACATTCCCATCCTCTTCTCTCGATGCATGAGACACATTGTCTTCCTTTTAATCGGTCAATCGATGGAGCTTCTATGACACAAGCACAAGCGATGCACAGTGTTGGAATATGGACGAGTAAAATAATGGATTACATGGTTGAGCAGTCGGGTGGATTTGAACACGTTGGCTTCAAGCGGACTGATTTGCATAACCATTTCACGAGAGAACGCAATGAAAAAATTAACGTTACTGATTCAGAGACTCTGATTGCATATTTCGTAACGAAGGGGGAGATGGACCCCGAATATTACTTCAGGTACACAGTAGATTCGGACATGCATCTATGCAATATTTTCTGGACCGACTCACTCGGACGTTTCGATTACAGTACTTTCGGTGATGTAGTTGCATTCGATGCAACTTACAAAACAAATGCGTATGGGAAGCCTTTGGTAATATTAGTAGGTGTCAACAATCACTTTCGGACTGTGATATTTGGTATGGCTTTGATTGGAGACGAAACAGTTGAAACGTACACTTGGTTGTTTCAAACATTTGTGGACGCAATGAACAATAAGCATCTTGTAACAGTTGTCACCGATGGAGATAAAGCAATGCGGAGGGCAATTTCAGTTGTTTTCCCCAGCTCCAACCATCGGTTGTGCACTTGGCATTTAGAGAGAAATGCTATGGCAAATTTGCACAACGTGGAGTTGGTGAGGGCATTCACAAGTCTTATGCTTGGCGAGTACACAACGTCGAAATTTGAAAGCCGTTGGGAGCGCATGGTCGACGATTTTGACGTCAGCAGTAATGCGTGGCTAAGAACAATGCATGAAACAAAAGAGATGTGGGCGGAAGCATTCATGACGGGGCATTTTTTTGCTGGCATGCGTAGCACACAAGATGTGAGAGTATGAATGCTTTTATTAACAAATACAGTAAGGGTCGACATAAGCTATATCAGTTCATAATTGCTATTGATAGGGCCGTTTCAAGGCTGAGGAACCAAGAGGTCACGGATGATGTTCAGTCGAAATACAGTTCCCCAGTCCTAACTACGCATATACAGGTTATTGAAAAGCACGCAGCCGAAGTGTACACGCGGAAACTTTTGAAGATGGTTAGGGCGCAGATGCTGGAACAGGGGGGGCTTAACATGATCGACTGCCTGGACTACGGAGACAAGCATATATACACCGTCACGAGGTTCATGCATCCTGAAGTGAGCTGGTTGGTATCGTACGATTACAACCACTGTAATATAAAATGCTCATGCAACCTGTTCGACGGGACGGGCATTCCTTGCAGTCACGCATTCTTCGTTATTAAACAAGAGAATCTCCGAGCCATTCCTGATTCCCTAATTCTTAAAAGGTGGAAAAAAGATGCAAGTAGCTTTATAAATTGGCCCAATCAAAAGCAAGACACGTCGAATGCAATGGCATCGTCCATTCGGTACGGAGCCTTGGTAGAAAATTGTAGCAAAGTTTGCCTTTACGGGTCAAAGACAGAACAGGGATATAGGGAGGTGACAGAAGACGTAACTCATCTAGCTATTCGTCTTCGAGAGTTGGTAACGGTGCATGACCAAACAGAGTTGAGTATGGGGGATAGGCGAGGTAAAAGACATATTATACAGGATCCGGTCGTTGCCAAAACAAAAGGAGGCGTTGCAGGGGGAACGAAAGAAGCAAAAAAAAAAAGATGTGGTTCATGCAAGAAACCGGGGCACACCAAGCAAACCTGTGCAAAAAGGTTTTCCTACCATTACAATGAAGCTTCAGCTGAAATGGAGAGTGAGATTGGTGTCCAATCTTCAAACACTATAGATTTCATGCACGTTAATGACTTCAATAACCCCACAAGCCAAGATAGTGTTGCAATTGACCTTAGTCCACCGAATGATGTCCCTTTCCAAAGGATCAATAATGGCCGCCCACAAACTTCCGACATGCATATGAAATGGTGGTTTCCAGGTATACATTATAAATAGTACATGATGTCTTATATTGTGTAAATTCATTAGGAATAGCATAAATTTTTCAAATTTTTTATGCTCCCCATGGGGCAGCTTCACCTAGGCGGTATACCAGGCGTTATGACAGGCGCCTGGGAAAGAAGGAAGACAATATTGTACTGTTACAGGTTAAATTTTTTTTGGGTTTAGGTGGGGACAGAATGGAACAGGCGGTATACCAGGCGCTAGGGCAGGCGCATGGTATACGGGTCGAGCAGTCGGGTGAATTTTTTTACTGCTCGCCATGGGGCAGCTTCACCCAGATGGTATACCAGGCGCTATTCCAGGCGCCTGGTCAATGTCAAATTATTAGGTACTCTTTTGAATATAACAATTTTTTTTAGCTCGCCAGCAAAGGAACACATTGTCTTCGTTATTTATTTAGCTGGACATTAGGGTGAAACAAGTTGAATTTATTTTAAATGTGGAATAACTTTTATATTTCAGGCATGCAGTAAGACCAAAAAAGCATACGCTGAAACTCAAGAGCCCGTTCCCAAACACATTGCAAGAGTCACTTGAGCACGACGAAAGTGTAGACCTTAATATGCCTTGTAAAACCGGAATTATTAACTAACAGTCGTGCCTTCTTATCCAATTTTGGGGTTAAATTATGGATGTAATGAAGTGTCAAGTTTTAAAATGTACTTTAATTCATAATATCGGAAGATTCATTATGTACATAAAGGAAACTATCCCTTTATGTTTCGTAAAATCTACAGGTAAGCCTTTGGGATAACAAAATCAATTTGTTATAGGAATGTGGAAATGCAATT
Organism: Ochetophila trinervis; assembly: GCA_003254975.1. NCBI lineage: Eukaryota > Viridiplantae > Streptophyta > Magnoliopsida > Rosales > Rhamnaceae > Ochetophila > Ochetophila trinervis. The sequence goes on from QANX01006563.1 coordinate 48,211, forward strand.
GTTAGGCGGCATTTTCCTTTGTGATTGATGGAATAGAGTGAATTCAAATCTACACATTCCAATATTTTACTATTGCTGTATTGATAAACCATATAATCTCTATTAAATTAAACAACAAAACCCCATGACAAAAGTGTATGGCAATATTTTGCCGAATACAAAAATCATCGACAAAATAATTACAGACAGTAAGACAAACGATATGCGGATCAAAAGCAGCTGTTTATACTGTCCCGATGGTTGAGCATGGTTTGAGTTACTGATGCACCAGGGATGTATTCATAAACTTTTTCTTTTAGATTTCTTTCTCCCTCTAACCGATGCCTTCGCAGTTTTAGGACGGGTTGTATCAGCGCGGTTCCCTACCCCTCTATAATGAGTTTCCACTGTTTGCATCAATTGACCCAACTTCATATTGTGGGGCTCAAACATGATATCCATAGCGGTGAAACACCGTTCAATCTGTGAGTCAAACTACAGGAATAAACAAAAGTCAGAAAAAAAAATATATAACGTGCTATGTACTCCAAATGCATTTTTAAGAATAAATTACTCATAGTGGAACATATGAAAAAGTAAAGGAAAATAATACCCTTGATAAGCAAAAATCAAAACACTCCATATACTTCACAACAAATAGCCCGCAATCAACCCCGTTATTTTGGGTGGTGACCTTGACTGGTTTACGGATGCCAAAGGACTCAAAAAAGGTCCGACTTTTGTACACTCGTTATCTCTTCGGCCAAAACGATATCTAATGCTTTTAACTACATTACACCAAGATGTTAGTTTCGTAAGATCAGTATAAAAAAACCAATTGCATGTTTCAATCACAGGCCTATACAAACCACTAACAACCAGTTCGACGAAAAGTATAAAACAAGAAGAAAAAAACAATATACGTATTTTGAAGAAAATGTATGCAAATCAGCAATCTCACCATCGAATGAGATGCACTCTCCCGCTTGCGTCTGTCCTTTGGATTTGGTAAAGAATCTCAAATCTCCCGAACCTTATCTTTGACGTACACGATGATTAGATACCAGTGCTTCTCATTATCATTCATGGGGATGTAAATCTAAAGAATAACGTGGAAAAAAAATAACAGTGTCACATTTAGTCAGTCAATCGACTATAAAATGTTGTTTCAAAAATTTCCACTAATCAAACACGTGCAGAGACAATTGCGTCTTACCTTTTCGCAAAAGTCAAGCTTCCCACAGAATTTTGAAACAAATTTCCATGTGTTTCCGAACCTAATAATATCCTGCTCAGTTTTTGTACTATCAAGTACAATTTGCTGCAAAAGTACAAGTTGCACCGAAATTAGATACCGAAAGCATAATAGAAGTGACATGTAATAGCTAAACAAACCGAATCGACACAATTTCAGCCTCAATATACTATTCCATACTTGAAAAGCTGGCGTCAGAAACCACTGCCTCGTCTCTTTTGGAGGGTGTTTCAACCTTTCGCGATACGTGCAAGCTTCCACGGCTAGGTCAAGTACCTAAAGCGCGTTTAAATGCAAAATTGGAATTTCATAATTGTGGCTAACAGACTGCATTTATGAAAGAATTATCAATATAATTAAACGAAGATAGCTTACAGTGGTTTTAAAACATTCGCTGGGCGCTAAACATAGGATATCAGATCGGGTAAAATAAAGATGCTCTGTCTGAACAATGATCTCGCTACAACACAAATGCAATGCGAAGATTAAGTCAGTAAAAGAATGAAAAACCTGTGATCTACAAACCAATACAAACCGTGAAGGTTAAAGAACACCATAACCAACCACATTTCAGAGGAATTTTATGTACCTGCCATCGAGATTTTTATCAAAAGCATAGTTCAACAGCTTCACGCTTGATTCTTGAAGAGAGCTATGCATGCGAAATGGACCAGCGTTGATGATATGACCCTCCCCACTGCCACTCTATGTACAAAATACCCATACAGTATTAGTAAATCATCTGTGAAAATCAAACTCATCGTTATTTGTGGAAATAATTTGTGGAAATGAAATTGACAGACCTCACTTTGTGCGAGACGAGCTGCGAGACTACTCAATAGTTTAAATTGTACTCCATATGAGTCCGAATCGTTTGGCACAAAATCAGCTGCCTCGGCATTGTTCAACTCTTCATCGTCAGTTGATATATGTTGGATTGCCCGAGGTTCAGATTGGTATCGTAAAGGAGTGACTTTCGCAGGTGAAAGGGAATCAGGGGCCGCCGATGCAACTGCTTTGCCTTTGTCTTGTCCAATTTGCATGTCTTGGCGTAATGGTTTATTCAGCAAACCAACGGACTTCACTAAAGCTGCAATGTCGTTCGTCACCCCCTTTCAGAGTTGCAAGCTCATCCTTGACCTCCTTTTTGAAAATCGAGAGCTCATTCGTCAAGGTTTCCACATTCTTGGTGAGAAGGCTGATTTTATGAGAAGCATCAATCGTCGACTGACTATCGAGAGGAATCTTAACAGTTACGTCAATAGTCGGAACCCGGGAACTCTGGTCTCCAGCTTGTTCTGCCTCGTCATCCTGTGCACAAATTGGACAAATACGGTTACAGTACGATAACATGGACAATGACGGATTAAGTAACTTTATGTACCCTAAAATTGAATTTGTAAGGAGCTAACCTTCTGTGCAGATTGAGATTGCAAAGTTTTCAACTGCTTCTTGAATTTCTTCGTCTCCTTCTCGCCCCAAGCACAAACTGCCGGTAAGTTTCGGGAAACTATATGTTTTCCCACCCATGCAACGTCCATATAAAACAACTGCCAAAACAATACATAATGTTGACACAAAGTAATTAACACCATTACAAGTTAACGGGCGGAATGCAACAAATTCAGATTTTTTATTTTTTATAATTACCTGAAGCACCAGCAAGCATCCAGAGATGTACTGTGTATTGGAATTTATGTACTTCTAGATGCCCTCGCATAGACGGTTTGAAGTCCATGTAGCCCATTTTTTCCCTCTGATCAAATTCGCATTAAGGACTCGGCTTAGGTCCTTGGTTGGTATGTACACGGAAGACGTGGGACTCAATATCGTCCCCATCAAGAACATAGTGAAGATAACTATGAAGTCATCTCCGGTTGCTTTTTTCTTCGTCAATATTTCCTGCAGTGCGGCGATGGGGATAGCTCCTTTGCCCAAACTGTATTTGACCCTAAGCGCATCCAACGCAGCCGTGTCGCTGGAAGAATCGATCGCGCTTCCATCGTCTGACAGCCCCATCAGCCTCTCAACAGCTGTTGGACCGACATTGTACAACGTCCCATGTATGTCTAAATTGTGGCTGAAAGGATTGAAATGATCCACCAGCCACAGCACCAAGGATCTATCGACAGGGACTATTTTCCGTCTAATTAGGGATCCAAACCCTAAGTCTTCCACAGTTTTTTTTCATCATCAGTGAAAGCTTTAGCCACGCACCACACGCGTTCAGGGCTGCATCGCGTACAAAACATGCGGCTGTCCTCTATATCACCGCCATGACGCTTCTTCTCCTCACCATCGAGGTCTTTCCACTTTTTACCCAACTTTATAATATCCTACAAATCAATTTCAAAAGAAACGTACTTTTAAGCATTTTGTTTAAACAATTTAATGCAAATATGAAATATCAGAAAGTGAAAATCAGACTTACCTATTTGGTTATAGTTTGTCCAGTCTGCTTCATCTTTTCACGTTCCATCGTTCTGCAATAAACGACAGTTAAGAGGTTTGCCATTTTCACGAATTCATAAGTAATTTCACCGTAGATTTACATCAAATCCGTTATACTTACAGATAATTAAACCAGCCATTTATTTTTCGTTTCCGATTCCCCTTGCTGTTGGACAGGGCTGTCTCAGACGGGCCTGCCTCGGACGTCCCTCCCAGTACAAGTTTTTCATTGGAAGACTACAGTGTTAAACAAGATACATGTTACTAAATTTACACTCAACCAATTATTCAAGTAAATGAATATCCAAAATACAAAATATATTTATTAACAGAGGTAGCAAGGGAAAACATACCATGATGCTTATCGAACGTAATACGGTTTCGGCTATGCCCTTTATATCTTAAATCACAAACCCAAAAAGAAACTGATCCTGCAGCAACTACACTCGCATACCAATAAACAAAATAAGGACCTAAATTAAAACATTACTAAAGCCTAATAAAGGGTGTTTTTTTTTTTTTAAAATATGATTCTTTCCAACCATATTCTACTACAAATTAACTTCGAACCTAACAATATTCCATAAACTGTTGTTTAAAGAAATCCTAACAACAAAACTCTAATAACCTTTAAAATTAAAATTTCACAAAATAAACAAAATATCAATAGTAAAAGTTCAATATTTACTTTTGGTTCGCAGATTCAGTGCACAAACTATATAAGAAGTTCATATAATACTGACAAAGCAAAATATAGATAACATCAATATACGTACTTAACAGAACAACAGTATTTCCATAAACTATGTCAGAATTTCATATAATACTGGCAAAGCAATTGGAAACAATATATTCTTTCAGTACAATACAAACACCACAAATATGTTATTCCCCTAGCTTATAAATGAATATCAAATATTGATTTCATATAAGAGAAATCACCGTTTGTCACACGCTTTTCCATCAGATATAGTGACCACGCAGTCATCTACACTAAGGCAACTATATTGACCTACTATCCCTAATGGAAATTTCTATACCTCTTATTTAAATAATATTTTAAATTAAAAAAATCTTTAATCTTCTCTGTCTCCCTAATCTATCTTTCAGTGCCTTTGCAAAACTGTACGCAGAAAACCCTATTAAACTTAGTCCCTCTAAACTGAACTAAGCTACATCCCAGAAAAGCACAAAAACCCCTAGATCGTTATATATTATCTAAAAGTATATTTCTAATATTTAAAAATAGAAACACAGTGCTATCAATTCAACAGTTTTGAATAAAATTTAAACATACATCAAATATTCTTCTCTGTCTCCCTAGTCTATCTTTCAGTGCCTTTGCAAAACTGTACGCAGAAAACCCTATTAAACTTAGTCCCTCTAAACTGAACTAAGCTACATCCCAGAAAAGCACAAAAACCCCTAGATCGTTATATATTATCTAAAAGTATATTTCTAATATTTAAAAATAGAAACACAGTGCTACCAATTCAACAGTTTTGAATAAAATTTAAACATACATCAAATATTTTGAAGACAATATTTTACACATTGAGGATTTTACTTACTTTGAAGTTTTGAGTACACGGTATACTCGGACTATCGAAAATTTACTCCATTAAAACGACACTTGGAGAGCCGACTAAGACATGACCGGTGTTGGTCGGGGGAGAAGAACTGCGCCGGACCGGATGAAGTGGAGCACAGTGCCTCCGTATTTACTGAAAAGCCGGCGTGAAGGAGGAAGACTCCCAATGTCGGTGAAGGAGAAGGAGGAAGAGGAAGAGGAAGNTCTAAACTGAACTAAGCTACATCCCAGAAAAGCACAAAAACCCCTAGATCGTTATATATTATCTAAAAGTATATTTCTAATATTTAAAAATAGAAACACAGTGCTACCAATTCAACAGTTTTGAATAAAATTTAAACATACATCAAATATTTTGAAGACAATATTTTACACATTGAGGATTTTACTTACTTTGAAGTTTTGAGTACACGGTATACTCGGAGTATCAAAAATTTACTCCATTAAAACTACACTTGGAGAGCCGACTAAGACATGACCGGTGGTGGTTGGGGGAGAAGAACGGCGCCGGACCAGATGAAGTGAAGCACAGTGCCTCCGTATTTACTGAAAAGCCGACGTGAAGAAGGAAGACTCCCAATGTCGGTGAAGGATTAGGAGGAAGAGGAAGAGGAAGACAGCGCGTCGGGGAGAGGGACGAAGCCGCCGCGTCGGAGGAGAAGATTGGGTGAGAGGCCAAAATTTCGTGGGCGAATAAAGGGGGGAGAAGCCAAATTTTTGGGGGAGAAGAAAGGGGGGAGAAGCAGAATTTTCGGGGGAGAAGCCGAATTTGGGGGCAGGAGATTTCTGAAATTTTTTGATTTGTTAATTTAGGTTATAATTTAATTGAGGGTATAATTGGAAAACTATAAAAAATTGAGGCTAAATTTGTAAATGCACAAAAAAACAAAATAATTTTTTTTTTTAATTCCAACTTTTTGACCGGGCACATATATTTTCGGTTGCCTCCCAACAGGGGGTTCATGTTGAAGACCCCTGTTGGGTTTCACTTGAGAAAAGTCCTATAATGCAAAGATAAATTTACTCCATTCTTTCCCATCAGCAAAACAGCTTAATGGGGAATTAGGCTAAACTAGGTCCTGTGGCTGAAAGGCCTGAGAGCAAAACTTTCTCAAATTTTACAACGTTTTTGTGGCTTAAACTATTCAAATGATTATAAAAAATGTTTATTTTGGAAATAATAACGAAGCGTCTTCATATAATTTCTTTTTTCTATTCTTTCTCTCACTTTATATCTTATATATTATAAAGGACAGTGGGGAGCCAAATGGATTTCCGTTTTTTTTCATCGTCCATAGTTTGTTTTTTCTCTACATAGCAAAAATGACATTATTGTTATCAATGCAAGTTGGGATGGATGGTTAGGCATCTTTCCTCCTTAAACAATGTCTCGGGTTCGAGTATTGTGGATGGAATAAATTCATTATTGTTAATTTTTTTCATTTCCATATCATAATTTTCTCACATATTTTAATTATCTTCATTTCTATTTCTACTCCATTAATCAAATATTCAAAAAGTAAAAAAAGAGATTACTCATATGGTAAGAAAATATTCCTTTTTTTTTTCTTGACCATTTTGTTTGGGCATTTGTGGGTTTGTTTTGGATTTTGTGGTTATGATGGTGGGTTTATTTCACCTTTGAAGCATAGAAAATGTGCAATATTTTTTATTTTTTTCTTGCTCAGTTTTTAAAATCTAATTTTTCATTTTTGTTTTTCTTTTGGCCTTTTATTCTATGAAAATCCTAACTTTTTAGATTAAACATTTTTTTGTTATGTGTTTTCTGAATGTTTATGATAATACAGCAGAAACGATACACCATCGTTCAAGCAAAAAAATTGAAGGACTGTTTCAGTACAAAAAGAGTATTGGAGGAAGAAAACAAACAATTTTAGATTTGTATGAGAAAAAAGTAGTTTTTCTTTGATTTCATTGGTTGATCTGCAATCTGCTGAGGAAAAGACAATATATATATATACATCCTATAGTACGATTCCAAATTTTCTAGGTTTTGTCGATTTGATAAGTTTTTCTTTCATTTTATTTATTTATTTTCTCTTGTTATTGTTTAATGTGATGGGTTATTATGCTACGTATTCAATTTGGATCAAAAGATTTTTTGCCTTGCTAGAGAAGAATGAGAAATCAAAGAAGTAATAGTGATCATCGTCTAAAATAAAAGAAATAAAATTGAGAAAACAATCTGGATCTAAGAAGTGTTCAGGTGGATACTGGTTGCTATTTTCTTTTTTTGTTTTAAAGTGTTTTTAATAGTATATTTTACTCTATCTCTACATCTGTTCACTAAGAAAGAAAAAAAAATATCTCTCTACATATGTTTGTGATGGTTTTAGAGAAAAATTATCGCAGGTAAATGTCTAATTTTGTTTTTTCTCTTTTGCTTTAGAGAATTTTTGTGTTATATTCAAAGACTTGGCTTTTAGAAAGAAGTTTCACCTTTGACAAACTCATGTATGAGAGATGTAGGATATATATTATCCTTTTGTCTTTTATTCTGGTTCTTTTCGATCTTCTTTTTTAGGTTTGTTTTTACTGGCTATATTTTTTTTCTAAATGGTGCAGGGTATTAACATGTTCTACGATTGGAGTTTATCTATTTGATTGGCTATACTAACAAGCTACAAATGAACTAGAACACATTTTTATGTCTGGAATAGGAAAATGAAAGGCTGAGCAAATAAAAAGTTTGGCTTTCTTTCCTGATGTTATTATGATTTGTCTTTACTTCCTTTGATCTTCTTGAAAATACTTTTCAGTGTTAAAATTATAATAGCAATGAACTTTCTTATGTGTATTTTAACGAAATTGTAAAAACAAAAAGATAAGTTACAAATGATAAAGTATAAATTTTTTGAATTTTGTTGTTTTGACAGTTATTTTGTCTCGTTTTGTATTTTTTTTTTCATTCTAACATTTTGTATGTGACCAAAAAGAGTTATAGCTCATGCTGTAGTTCAGTTTATGATTTCTTTTTGTTATTATTATATTAAATTTCTTATCGGCCGATTTGCTTCATTTAATTTTGAATAAATAAATCATGTGATTTTGTAGTTAGATGTTTATATTGTCAATTAGTATATACTATATTTAAGAATCAAACTTAAACATGCGTGGACATTGGAGGTTTTATTTGTATTTTTGTTTATTGTTTCATTTTGGTGAATTTTTTCTCAAGTAAAATGGAAAATTTTAATTTGACAGGTGGCATGATGCTGGAACTTCTATGCTAAGACAAAGACAGGTGGAGGCCCAGATGCCTCCATCATGAATGAGCAATTGTTGAACCATAGTGTAGATAACGGTTTGAGAATTGAGTTTAATTTTTGTAGCGTGCTTAATTGTATTGTATTCTTTTAAAATAACCAATTGTGTTTTATTTTTTCTATAAATTAGTTTTTAGAGTAAAAAGTCTATGTAAAGTTGCAGGTAAAATATGTGAGAAATTAAATGTTAGACTTTTTGGTGGTGGAGTTTGTTTTGTAACTGAGATCTAACAAACTATAAGAATTTTAATTATATATATTCTTGCATCTTTCATGGCCAAATGTGTTAATTGATTTGATTTGAAAATTTAATTGATCTGCTGAAGCTTTTTCCAACAAATTAACTTGTCAATTAGTCACCATATTGTAATAATAAGCATCGATTTTTTTCAATATTTTTGGTTAAACTATGATATCAGAGAAAGTGAAGGCCAAACATCCAAATATTACATGCTGATTTGTTCCTTGTGATGATTGCTAGATAAACTCTGTTAATTTATATGTAGCTAGTTTTAGAAGTTGTAAAGTTTTGATAGATAAAATAAGATAGACAAATCATTTTAGTAAATTGATCTTGTTTAACAGTTAAATAAGATCATGCATAATTGATAGAAAGTGATGCGATATAAAATGCATTTTATAATATTTAATTTTATATTAAAATATTAAAATTTAACAATCAAACAATTTATATTACAATTTTAAATAATATCTAATGTAACATAAAAACAATTATTTTTTTTCTAGAAACTTAATTTTACAAATTTTTTTTTTCAGAAGCATAATTTTATAAAGATAACTTATTTTATTATAATTTTCTACAGCAATTTAATCAAACTATAAATACTACTTTTAATTCAAAATTATAAAATATAAATATATAAAATTATTAAAAAATTTAAAATATACATAAAAATTATATATAATTTATGTGTGCAAAGATTTGTGCATACAAAGATCGCATAAAAATCTAGTATATATATATATACATGCTTTTTTTTTTTGGTAAATGTCTTCGTTTTGTAATGACGTTATCAAAATCTAATGGTAAAATCACTACATAGTGGGCTACAATCCAAAGCCACCGATCGTGCCACGTATTATCTTAAATATTAATTCCCGCCAGATTCAGTTCCCGCCCAAACCTACCATTATACACTCTCCATCTCTCTTTCTTTCTATCTGCGTCTCTCTATCTTTTCCCAATCTCCATTTGCTCTCATCGATCATGGCGGCTCCGAAACTCACAGACTACGAGCGCAAGAGGCTCGAAAACGTCCGTCGGAATGAAGAAATGGTGGCTGCCCTCAAGCTTCAAGCCATGGCCACCCAACTCTCCGCCACAACCAAGCGCCAAAGGTTTCTCTCTCCTCTCCTTCTCTCTTTCTCTACTTATATATATGTGTATATATATATGTAAATGTTATATAAAATATGTATATGCATAAATATTTCACAGTTTTATTGAAAACCAACATAGGATTTCTGATTTTAATAACAGGGCAGCATCCAAACCGTACAAAAGTAGTCCTCAGAAGAAACCCAAAAGCGAGACCCCAGTTGTTTTGCGGCGGTCTCTGCGTACCAGAGGAATGGCGCCGGAGGCCAAAAGTCTCGACGATGATCTGGTAGAGTCAGTCGGCAAGATCCATAAGCCCGCGCCTGGTGCTTCCCACGTTCGCGGTCCTCTAAAGATGGGAGACGCGTATAGTGGAAGTGGGTCCGACCGAGAATTGATTGAAACCCTTGTGGGTATTGGGAAGATTTCTTATTCTGGTGTGGGTGATTCCGTTGGTAGTGGTAAGGTTTGTGAAGACGACATTTCCAGCGATTTGGTTAAGAGAGAGGGCAATGATGGTAGGAGTTGTTTGAAGTTGTCGTCTTTGACTCTGAATCCAGAGAATATAGCGCGAGTCATGCCGGGAAGGATTATGGCTGTCCGGTTTCTTCCTTGTACTAATTCAAGGATGATTGTGGCCGGAAACAAGTTAGGTAATATTGCATTTTGGAACCCTGATTCTATGGTAGAGGGAGAAGATGGGGTCTATCTGTATCATCCACATCAGTGTCCAATTTCAGGAATTTCAGTTCACCAGCATTGCTTATCAAAGGTAATTTTGATTCAAATATTACCCTCTTATGCGGTTGGGAATATTGCTCTTGATTACGGTTTTTAGTGTTATCGTTATGATAGATTGCCCAAAACTTAAGTAAAAGAATCTGATTTAGTTTCAAGAATATGAGAGAGAGAGAGAGAGGACGCGAAGTGTTAACAGTGCTAAAGGTGAATCTGAATATCTCTCAGATTCATAAATGTTAGACCTGTACAACTGTTACATATGTGCTGTTTGTTATAACTATACAACTCATCAACTCTAATATGGTTAGCTTAAATCTAGCAATCTAACTAAACTCTTAAATCACGTCAAAACAAACTAGCACCAGTAGAGGGCGGTGCTGCATCTTTCTTTTGTCGATCAAGCATTATCAACTAAGATAACAAAAGGATAGGTCATTTGGCTCTCTAATTGTCTTTCTTTGAAATCACACAGTTTGTCTCCGCATGCATTAACATTCTTTATGTGACATGGATGTCTGATCACATGTTTATGTCATAGAAGTTTTGGAAATAAGAAGACAATTGCTAAATTGTTTGAGTGAAATTCAAGGATCTTCCTCATGAAGGAATGTGCAATAGAAAGTACAAGTAGAAAGCAAGATCTTTTTCAAATACTATTAATTTTTTTATTTTTTTTTCAATCTGACCTGTAATTACTTGCTATTATATGTTCATGTGGTGGACTAAAGCACATTTAGTTCAGTAAGTATTTTGTATAACGAAGAAGAAGTGACGACCTAATACATGTTATTAGCCACCTTTTGGTCATTTGCTTGGTTAGTTGATGCAGATGACTTTGCTCATAAAGTTAGTTTGAACCATTTGCTTTGCAGGTGGAGTTTGATAAATGCCACTAGCAACATCATCCTGATTATGTTGCATATATATGTCAATAGTGCCCGATGTCTTTTCTACATTGAAGCTAATTCATGATTGTTGTATTCAATGCAGATATTTACCAGTTGTTATGAAGGAGTTGTCCGGTTGATGGATGCTGAGAAAGAGTTGTTTGATTTAGTATATTCCTGTGAGGATACCATATTCTCTCTCTCTCAACAACCAAACAATGCAAACTGCTTATATTTTTGTGAGGGACATGGAGGTTTGAATATCTTTGATAATAGGACTGGAGACTGCCCAACCAAATGGAGTTTGCATGAAGATAGGATTAACACCATAGACTTCAATCCAAGAAACCCTGACATCATGGCAACTAGTTCCACAGATGGAACTGCCTGTATCTGGGACTTGAGAAGCATTGATGCAGATAAACCTAAGGCTTTGAAGATGGTCAACCACAAAAGATCTCTACATTCTGCTTATTTCTCACCATATGGAAGATTTCTTGCTACAACTAGGTATGAACGAGAAAGTGTTGTTTTATGTCTTATGATCTATTAGGCAATATTTACCACCCGAAAGGAAATCATATCAGCAAGTTTGGTTGATTGTGGAAGTGATAGATGAGGTGAAACCTTCTGGATTTGTTGATATGATTACCACTGTTATTAAATGCATATAGAATAAGAGTTACATTTTTCAGTTCAGTCTCCAGCAATAGTCTCACAAATGCGATGAGGTTCTTGTTAAAATATTTATTTCTTCTTTCCAATGCAGTTGAGATACATTGCTATATCCGTAATACTGTCAAAGTTCTATTATATCTTACATAAAACATAATAGTTGACTTATTAGTTACATTTTAACTGATCTTGCTTTTGAGGGACTTTCTCATCTGTTGATGTAGTTTTGACGACAATGTTGGCATAACAAGTGGAGTAAATTTCGAGGAAACGTCAATGATACAGCATAATAATCGGACTGGTCGATGGATTTCTCCTTTCAGGTATGACTTTTGGCAGATTTTTAATGCAGATGGCCTTTGTTGTTGCATAATTCTTGTACTGGTGTTCTAGTCTTATATTGTAAAATTCTATAAATATTTGAATAATTGAATACGATGGCTACCCCTCTGTTTAATTCCACCCAAATTGCTAATTGTTGACCATCTGTTGGGTTCACCCTAGAGTACCTTTTGCTTGAATCTAAAAATAACTTAAGTCTCTCTTACTAGTTTCTTTTTCCAAGGTTGCTTATTGACAGCTCCTGTACTTGTGTGTAAATAGGGCAATATGGGGCTGGGATGAGTCGTATGTCTTCGTTGGCAATATGAAAAGAGGTGTTGATATTATCTGCCCTATTCGAAGGAAATCAGTTTTTACCTTGCATAGCCCACACTTGTCTGCAATTCCATCCAGATTGGATGCACACCCTTATAATGTTGGGATGCTAGCAGGAGCTACAAGTGGAGGCCAGGTTTATTTGTGGACAATGGGCCAAGGAATTTAATCTTTAAATGAGAGTTATTGTTGCATCTAAACATGTTGTCACTAACCTTAGGCAGTTTCTAGGTAAGCAAACAGTTGACATTGAACAGTAAAAAAATCCGTTTATGTAACAGATTGTGTAATGGTCTTATCATAATGTTTTTGAGATGAATGAATTAGAATTATCTACTTATTTTGTCTCCAAGTCTTCGTATGTCTGCTTTTCAATTCTAGCTTGTGTATTGTCAATTGGATAGATAATAGCAATACATCATTATCACTATTCATAAAAAATAAAATTAAAAAATAATTAAAAAAAGAAGCTGAGGATCAGATTCGTGGAGTAGAACCCAAGTCATGCAGAAGCTTTTTCCCCATGACTAACTATATGTAATAGTTTATTGAGTAGACTCATTTGCGCAATCTCTGCTATGCTTAGAAACAGAAAAAAAAAAAAAAAAAAATTAATGGTTCTTTAAATGCCTAAAAAAATAATAAATATGGTTTCATTGATACGAGGAAATTCAACTAACAAAATGGATTTGGAAAGAACAAAATAAGAACATTATTGAAAAATATAAATAACAACTAAATGAAAGCTAGAAAAGAATTACGAAAAACTGGACTACAAAATGTTGATAAGTAGTTTTTTTTTTATAAGCAGTTGATTGGAATGTTAGTGGTCATTTCAAATTGGTGCCCTTCACCCCTTTATATGGGGTTTCAAAGTGTCTATAGATTATACTATAAATAAATAGAAAATATAATTGATTGTGAAAAATTTAACATCCACAAGATAATGTCACCTATATTAAAAGAATAACAATTTTACCACATTTGCATGCATATCCGAGCTTCAAAATAATTTTAATTCCAACATTTGTCAGAGATTGAAATTTATGAATTAATATTTTTGAAGATAAAATATCCGAAAATGATATATTGGTCCTAGGTAACATGTCGCAGGTAATATTTGCTGTCTAAATCACTATGCCAAGCCAATGAGCCTTTTTCTCAGAATATCCAAGACTACCTTTCAAAATATCTGATACATACTCACAGAATGCTCAAGACAAAAGCATTCTAAAGGAAATGACAAGTTTTTGTCTCATCTTAGTTTACATTTAAAGTTCTATGTCTGGGCTCATATATGTCTCAGAATGTCAAGTATCCACAAATAGCAAAGTGTGGCTTAGTACAATATGTACTATCACCAACCCTTTCATCATTTAGTTAGATATTGGAGTGCAGCTGTGATATATCTAAAGTAATAAGAATCGGCACCTTGAGGTTGCATGTCTTGCCCAAACAAGAAATCAAAGTTGACTACAAATTTTTGAGAAAAATAGTCATTTTCAGTTAGATAATTTGATCTTATCCATAGAGTATTTCAAATATATTTTGTTTTATTTTAATGTAAGAGAATTATCATATAATATCTCTGTAAATACAATGAAATAATATGCTAAAATTTTACAACAAAAAATTTCATATTTTCTCTCCTCTTCTTTTCATCTTCTTCCTTAAGCCAAAGTCAAAACAAAGCAATACAAAACCAAATAGTTACTAACTTTTTTTTTTTTTTCTGAAAATATTTTAGTCAAACATAAAAAATTCAACAACATATATACTCTTTAAAGGCATAAGAGTTTCTTAAAAATATGGTTCAATCCATTCGAAATTGTATAACCGTTGATTACAATATCTTGATACAAGAACTTTTGATTCCAACTATATGATGGAAAAATGGTTTTAACAATGTTTTTGTAGCTATTCTTAATTTGAAATCTTGAGTTGTCTGCATTCTTTTTTTAAAAACCGATCAAGCCATTTGTAGTTTTTAAAAGAAATTTTGTTGATTATTTAAAAAATTTTGAAATTTGAATATAATTTAAAATTTTAAATAATTTTATTGGATATTTGAATTGCACCTCGCATTAAACTAGGCTATTTTTGTATCCTTTACAGAATCAAATAAACTGTAATTCATTAAAAAAAAATTTATTTGGAATTCTTGATTTGATCGAAGAATCTATAATATTTGTTTAAGTTATTGAGTTTGAAGAAATAATTTATCAAATTTTAAACTAAAAAATTTATAAATAAAGAGACATATAAACTAAATTGGCATTTTTCGAATCAGAATTATATGCAAACATCATTTAATATTTATTTGACCGCTCTTAATTTTTTATATATAGACAAACTATTTTAGTATGCTGTATTTATTATCTGGCAAGTGTTGACGCAGTGAGTTATATGACAAATAAGAAACTTATAGTTTGTCATTTAATATTTTATTTAAAATGTCATTGGCACAGTTGCATTCCAACCTATACATTCTCTTACGCTTTGTCCCTTATTGAGGCACTTTCTCCAATGGCACTTATATTGCAACGTTAGTACCAAACTTTTTTTTTTCTGTTTGGTCCTCTGTTACGTGAGTCACACATGGCTTGCAATTTACATCTAGATCGCTATCTAATCTGCCACTTGCACAAGGATTTTGCTACCAAAGCGATGTCTCCTAGTTTTTTGGTTTAAAAAATTGAAATAAGGGTATTTTTGAAAGACTAATCGGGTAAAAGAGAGAAGAAAAATAGTCTCCTCCCTTTTGTTTCAACCTCACCGGTCGAACCTCATGCAAAAGCAGGAAAAAAATTTTCTTTCTCAAATCTTCCATATCCAAACCTTAAAAATTGGTTACTTTAAATTTTTTAACACTTCTAAACACATTGGTAAGATTAGACTTAGCTACAAACACCTCTAAAAGTCACATTTAAGAGTTTGGCGGGTACATATTTCACCGGATTTCTAAAAATTTAAGTCATCCTTTACCACAATTTTTGTGCCCAAAGCTTCTTTTCAACCTACTCTACAAAACACAACCCTTGAATGTAAGAGTAGAAGGTTAAATTGATAGTTGTCATTAAAGAACCCAAGTGTGTCATATAGTTTTTATAAAAAAAATTAAATTTTTAGAATTTTGAAGCTTTGTGAAAATGGGTATCTCGTGCTTATCACGTGCTTCTTTAATAGAAAAACAATTAGAAAACAGATTTGGTTCTAATGGTGCAACATAACTGACAGGTTGGGAGACATTTACTTGAAGATATTTTAATTTTATTGCACTATTAAGATACTTGACAATTAATGGATTTGTAAAATTAATTGGATTTTTAATTTATTTAGCTTTTGATTTGATTATATGTCAATTTAATTTAATTGGCTACTTGCATAGCCCACACTTGTCTGCAGTTCCATGCAGATTTGATGCACACCCTCATAATGTTGGGATGCTAGCAGGAGCTACAAAAGTAGGCAAGGTTTATGTGTGGACATTGGGCCAGGGAATTTAGTCTTTAAGTGAGAGTTCTTGTTGTATGTAGACATGATTTATTGTTCTCACTAACCTTAGGAAATTTCTAGGTGAGCAAACAGTTGACAATGGAAAGTAGAAAAATCCATTTATGTAACAGACTAGCATGGGCTAAAATAATTAACCAAAAAACAAAAGTGGAAAGAAAAAAAAAACGCAGGGGCTTAAAGAGTGATAGCTAATGAGGTGTCTTCTTTCTCTTGCTATGAGGTGAAAAATGGCCATGTCTTTTGAACCATGACATAAAGTTTTTTATACCCAAATATTTTGAAGTCCACATTACTTCTCCCTTGTTTTGGTGGAATTAGTATATCCAGTCATAACAAAAGAGTCTGAATTCAAATTATATTTATTGTCTTAATGATTAGTGAGGAATTAAGACAAATAAGGATGATTCAAGTCAAAACGGTATTAGAAAATGATTAGATTTGAAAAAAATTGTTATTTATCACAAATTATAAAAGCCAAAAAAAGGTTCAGTCCGTCATTTTCCTTGAGCAAATGTAGAAAGTAAATCGATTCTTGGAGGAGCTTACCAAAGTATATTTGACTGATGATTGAATGCTTGAGTGTGAACTTTGGTGCTGAAAAACACAAATTAGCAATAATTTTATTAATCTCTGTTTATATTCTTCCATGAGGTTAATTCAGATGGAATTAACTGTTCATTACAAGAAAGCACAGCCTGTGCCATCAACTTCCCAAGCCAACCATGGTACAACAATCCTCTTGAACCAAGCCCTCCAAACAACCAGTATTTGCAGTTACTATTTCCACCTACAATGTCATTAACACATCCCAAAAGTGGAAGTGATCCATAGGGAGTGAGTGGTGGCATTGCCCTCAGACCAGCCCTAGCTTCGGCAAACACCCATTTCTTTAGATCTGGATAAATGGCATATGCCTTTGGCAGAAGTTCTTCGAGTGCTTCCGACGCTTCTGCAGTTGAGACTTTTGGGGATGAATTTCTTGATTTCCAATCCCATGTAGATCCCATATATAAGCTGCGGCACCCTTGGACCGCTAGCCAAGCATCTGACAATATTGAGGGTCCAAGATCTGGAAACTCTTCTCTGAAACATTGAATTTTAGGAATATGAGTTTTGCAAAACTGGGATGAAAGGGCAATCTGGTGTTGCATTATCAACTGAATCTCAAAGAAACATGGAATATATACTGAAATAACATTTACAATATCCATAATGCGATTATGCACATGTACTGTATAGTTGAATTTGGCTCTCATAACTTTAAAGCACAAAGTTCATGCAATTGTACATCATCAACAATATGGAAATATGAAATACCTCATTAAGCAGTCCATATATATATATATATATATATATCTGATAACAATCCAACTATAAAAAGGGTTCAGGTCATCCTAATAACAAAATTATAAAGCTCGTATTATACACAAGGCACACAAAGAACTTTACCCTATATCATCAGGCAGCTGAAGATGCGCAACAACACCTCTGCACATCCTTAAAGGAAGCCTTCCAGAGAGCTCAGGTAGTGTGTCCGCTTTGGCACCTAGACATATTATTACTGCCTGGTATTCCCCTATCATTGTAAGCAACATGTTACTATTCAATTAACATATCTGATCTGGTATCTGATTGGAAGATAAAGGGGTTCATAAGGACGTTTTCAAGGTAATTGGATTTTGCTCCATTATGTCACATATAAGTTTTGTATACAAGCTCATGATCATGAATGTAACCATCAGAAAAAAGGACAACATAAAATAATGGGAGGGAATTTCAAGAAACTGAAAAATAAATAAAATAAAGTAAAAATCAATGACAGATCCTAGAACTGTTCAAATAATATGAAACAACTTAAAGACAATAACAAAAATAAGGGAATAACCTTTTAAGTCGAGGAGTTTGCGAACAGATTTCTTGTGCAAATATAATTCTTTTCCTCCAAAACCAGAATTGCATGATTCTTTTACTAAACTTTCACAAGCTAAGTAGAGTGCCTATCAAATAAGCACGAGAAGAAGTCCTCCACAGATAAATAAATAGATGAAAAGGGCATACTCACTCAAAAGACAAATTTTATGAATTATCCAGACCTGAAGATAGCGTTGTGGGTGGATATTTACAGCTTCTGGCATATAGAAGGCTGTGTTGAAAGGTAAAGATAGACTGGGTACAAGAGTTTGGGCAGCCTCCTTGTCAACTTTCTCTATTTTGCAACTGGCAATGCAATTCTGAGCATTCTAATCACATAAAGCAAGAAGCACCAACATCATCATCATGAAATCAAAGACCAAAACCAATCAATCCCCAGTGCGTACAATAAGGTGAGAACAAATTACTTCACTTAACAAGGTCAAGTTCTTCATGCTCACTGCTGGTCTCAAGATGCCCCTGAATCAAGAAATTCAAGCAGAAAGCAATAAACCCCATGCATAATATCTAACTGATGTAAAGATTCGAGAAATAAGCTTTTTCAAGATGGGAGGAAACAAAAGGAAGGAAACCCCTTATGCATGAACATCAGAGTAGATATTTTTTTAATACTTCCTCAATTATGAGATTAAATAATTAAGGGAGATTATTAATTGATGATCCTTCGTGTATGTTTGAATGACTACAGTTGCATATTGCATACTAGGATTCCAGATGTTCCCGAAATTTTTCATTCAAACCAAAGCATTTTATAATTCATACTCCTCCATATAAAGGAATTCATGACTCAGGATTTTTGAAATCTAAAATTCTGAATTAAATAAACATTTACCCACATTTTGCAACAGCCCAAAACGATAGTGGAGGACATTTTCAAATGTGAGAGTAGTAAATCAAAATGGATTACTCATTCTGTAAATGGTATTTCAAAGAAAGAACATATACACCCTAGTCTATGGAGAGAAACGAAAAGGAGGAAAAACCTTCTGCGAACTATGAAGCCTTGGAAATCTGGATAAAGTTGTGCAGTTTCCTTAAAACCCATTGCTGCTTCGGCAATTCTCAAAAGCTTCATGGATTCATCCCAACACTCAGCACCCCGCCAGAGAAGCTTAGCTGGTAGAAAACCCAGAAATGAATCATGAAAATTATGAAACAATAATTTTGGCAAAATAAAAAAAGAAGAAGAAGGAGGAGGAGGAGGAGGTAAACCTTTGGGGGAATAAGGATGAAGAAGACCTCCAGAAACACCAGAAGCACCTCCCCCAACCCCAAATTCATCATATATGTCGATGCAAATATTCAAGTCCTCAGCCGTCTGCTGAAAATATTATACTACAATATCAAACACTCTTTGGAAGCACAACCACCATTACAAGAAATAGAGAGATAAAGAGAGAGAGAATACAGTGAGCAAATGCCATGCCACAGAGAGCCCAGCAAACCCAGCACCAAGCACTGCGTATCTACAACAACACAATATTCCATTCTCAACTACACACTTGTCTTTTGAGGGTATAGATATACCCCATATATATTATAGAGAGAGAAAGAGTACCTGAGAGGACGAGGACGATGATGAGAGAGAGCAGCAGCAGAGGATGAGGAGAAGGGAATAAATGGTGAAGGGATTGTTAGCCTACAATCAACTCCACAGAAACGACTAAAGCTCCCAATGGCCATCATTCTCTTCCGACGGCCGGTCTTTCAGTTTCAGGTTTTGGGATAATTTCTTCTTACTTTTTTCTTTTTTTTTGGTTTAAAATTTATTCTACTTACCTTTTATTCTATTTTTAAGTTTTTGAATTGTTCAAAAATTAATAATTAAGCTTTGAAACCCAACAATTTTCATTATTATTGATATTTATTTTGTTAGTTAATAATTATTACTTTTTAGCCGCTGCCTCAAGTATCAGTCTATCACTCTTTCAAAACAGGAAAAAAAAAAAAGTATCAGTTTATCACACTATGTATTTGATTAAAAAAAGAAAAAAGAAAGCGTATCCCCATGTAAAAAATGTAAAAACCTATCTGAGCAAAAAAAAAAATGTAGAACTTTAAACAAAATTATCAAAATATTGATAAAAATTTGATTTTATTCTAGTTGACTTCTTATAATTTGTGTTAGTTTATAAAGCAACTTTTTCTCTTCAGATTATGATAAGTGCAAATATTTGTCTTTAAAAAAAATGTCATTGCTAGTAAATTTTAACAATATTGTATTAGGGATATTAACACAAATACATTTTAAACTATATTGTAGAGCTGGGCAAAAACGAACCGGCTCAACAAAACTAGCAAAATTAAATCGGACAGTTCAGTTTTAGTGTAGTATTTTTGTCAAAATTGGTTAAGTTCAATTTATTTTATGAAAAACAAAAATATATGATCGGCTCACAGTTTAGTTGAATTTTCATCCTAACCAGACCAAATCGAATAGTACACCAACATCTCCTTTGATTGAGCCACAACCATCGATCAAAATTACATTGTTTTCTTTTCTCAACCCCCCTCATTTTCTCTTATCTGAATTTAATAATTCTAAACTTCTCCCACTCTATCGCCTCTCGCTCACCCTCTATCCTTGCTTGGCTGCTTCTCTTCCTTCCTTTCACACTCTCAAGTCCCTCCTCCAGGCTCTCATCTCACCAATCTAAAACCTTGGTCTTTTTTCTTTTTTTCCCTCTCATTTGAGCACACTGACACAATTTCTGTCTCCAATATTCTTTTCACAGTTTTACCTCCTTGACGACTTCATCTGAACTCACTTATTGGCCACACCGACTCATTGCGATTCGTAATAGGAAGAAAATTATTATTATTATTTTTTTTCTATTTCTATTGTGTTTCCATTAAGTGCTAGTATTTGTGGCTTTTGTCTTATTTGAAAATTGTGGTTCTTTTAGATTGTTAGTGTTTACTAATACTAAATATATTCAAAATTTGTGGCTGTGTTTGTTTCTTTGCCTTCCCTCCCTGAGTCTTGGTCTCTCACTTTGAAGTGCCTGAGAGATCCAACGTGATCGACCAAAACCAACAACGATCGATTATTGTTGGTGAGATATTTGTCTCAATTATAAAGGGTATGTCAGTTCAGTTCCATCCGTACCAAATTAAAAACATTTTAAATGAAATGTGAAATATTAAAATTAACATGTGACGCAAATAAATATATACATTATTTTAAAAAAATACACTTCATTAGTAATGTTTAAAATGAATATCGAGTTGACGTGACCTAGATATTGTCAATGAAAATGTCTATTTTTAAAAGCTCTATCAAATATTTTTAAATTTTTAAAAAAATAAAATTTACTTTAAAAATCTGATTTGTTCAAAAATTAAAAATATTTAATAAAATATATAATTAATTAATAACTATAAATAGTATTTTTGCACATTATCATTGGAGAACAATTTTTAAATTGAATATGTATTTATGCCATGTAAATTTAGAGAATGTATATTTTTATGCCACATATATAGCAATCCACATTGACCATTGGAAATGCTCTAAAAACATCTCCAATGAAATGTGGATTGCTAAAATTATCATACAACATAAACATATATAGACATTGTTTTGAAATGCTGATTTTCAATGGTGATGTCTATAATAAATATAGAGCTGACGTGACATTGAGATTGTCAAAGTGAATGTCTATTTTTAGAAACTCTGTCGGACATTATAAGCTTCCAAAAAAGTAAAATATTTAATAAAATACATAATTAATTAATAACCTTAAATAACTTTTATAGAGCATCTCCAATGGAATGTAGATTGCTAAAATTATCATGCAACATAAACATATATAGACATTGTTTTAAAAAACTGATTTTCAATAGTAATGTCTATAATGAATATCGACGTGACATTGACATTGTCTAGAAAGCTCATATTGTAAACTTCCAAAAAAGTAAAATATTCTTTAAAAATTTAATTTTCTAAAAAATTATAAATAACTTTTATGCTGAAAAATAATTTTTAAATTGAATATACATTTATTTTAAACAATATATATTTATATGCCACGTATATAGCAATCTCCGTTCTCCATTAAAAATGATATTTTTCCTAATAGACCATTGGTCAGAATAGTACACCATTGGTATTTTTTTAAATTTTAACTTTTTATTTCGAACCCTTTAGCTGATAAATTTAATTTCAAACCTATATGCGCGAACACAGTCACTAGTAAAAATTATTGTTTTCTCACAGTGATAGAAATTTGAATCTTCGCTAATATATATTAAAAAAAAAAAATTGAACCCGTAAACAAAATAAGTACCTCTTGTGATTTTAATACAAATACAAATTTTATCTCTCCTATTAATAACTTGCACAAGGGGTTTCAAATATAATTACAATGATGCTATGCTTTACGGTATATAAGACGCCTTTCTCGCTTGTATTCAACTTCATCTCTTTGATGCATGATTATCAGAGCTCTTCTCACCTGCCATAGATTGTCAAATTATAAACATAAAACAAACGAACAGAGTATATTTTGCTTACTGATATCGTCTTTACTTTATTAATATGTTAGGATTTGAAGCAAATACTATTTATGATGTTTTGATAAAGTTCAAAAGGCTATGAAATAATACTTATTTGCCTGGATTTTCACATTCTTTAAAACTAATATCGCAGCCTGATATTCCATTTCAGAAACCAATTCAACTTATTGACAGGACCAATTTTAAAGCAACATTAATTGTAGATATTAAAAAGTTGAATATCGTTTCAATTCAGCCTTTGCGCATATAATAAGCCAATTATAATGGAAAATTAAAATTAAAATCAGTTTTTCTAAATTTCTACTCACTATAGATTCATTCATTCCCATTCTGGTGAACTCATCGATCAGCTTTCTCTCAGATATGTGGTTCCCAATTCCTATTCTTCTTTTTATCTGAGTTTCTGCTTGCTGTTTAAGAGAAAAGCTATAATTAACTACCACTCAAAGGAGAAAGAGAAATATAAAAGAGTACAGAGGATTTATCCTTATTTTTTACAAGGAAAGTTGACTTTACAAACCTTTACTTCATTTGCCATCTGAGAGGTAAGATTAACTTGTTGATTTATTCCAGACCTTGCTGCATCCATTGTGGAAACTTTAAAAAGCCTTAATGCTTCCTGCACATTTTCCTCAGTAGCAACATGGGACCTGAAATCAAAGTGTCAATAGAAAAAGTGAAAAGTGAGTACAAACCTTCTACAAAAACCGACTGCAAATTAGAAGGATAGCAAAAAAGGGAAAGAAACTAAAACGAAAACTAATTTAGCAAACATCAGTTCAATCTTTGATATTGTTTGATGAGGATCTCATCGCAATTAACAAGTCACATTTACCAAGCATATAATCAGTCATTTCTTCCAATTTCTAGGTAATCATTGAAGAGGACAATAATCAAATTTGTTTTCACAAGGAATATATAATTAAAAAAAAAAATCAGATTCAAGCAATCATTGTCATTTTTTATGCTATGAACTATGATAAATTTATTTCTATGTTAAAATTTCTAGATGTTAATATTTGAATCCCAGCAAATAACCCTAAGAATACCTTGTCTTGGGCTCCGTTATTATAATAAAAGCACACGTGGCCTTTAAACCTTCCTAACATTTGTACGTATAACCCATATATCCAACAACCTTATTGAAGCAGCTCTTTAATAAATAAAATTCAAAATTCACATTCCTGTTAATGTGTTAAAACTTAAAGTTCTAAGCATCAAACTGACAGTATAACATAAATCATGTGCAACATCACGTTAAAGGTCAGAACTTACAATTTCATTTTGGCAAGAGCTTCACTCAACCTTACAATAGCTTCAAGCTGCCTAACTGTAATAGGTATTGCTGCAGCCTCCCCAGTATCATTTGCCTGATTTCTCATTTCCTAACAGATAACCCACATATGGAGTCATTAAATGCTCAATAATAGCACTTTAATTTGCTTACTGGGAGACTATGGCAAATTAATTGGATGGTAATTCAGAGATTAACTTATGGCATCAATGTTACTTCAACACTTGGTGCCATTTTTCTTTGCTGGTTTGACATCAATTCACAATCTTCAAACTACTAATCTTCTAATTATGATTTAGCAGCAAGGTTACCTGTCTGATATTGACATAATTATTTTGTAGCAAAGTGGTTGCAGGTTCTGATAAATGGGGGTGAACATTAGTTCTACAATACTGTATGTACCTGCACATAATTTGCAACAGAAATAATCTCATCAATACAAAAAAGCAAAAGTTTAGAATTTTAGACTTTTTTTTACAAACACGTACCTCTTCAACCAGTTCTCTTCCTCGGAAGTTCTACTGTCACCAAGCGATGCGTCAGCTGATGCATGGACTCTTATGATATGACTTGCTATAATCTGTCACAAAAGAAAACTTTTGAGTGTAGTAGCTACTTCATTTTCTTAGGGTTATCAGGAGATAAAGATATAAATTTTCCAATTTGTCTTCCACATAAGGTGAGCCCTTTCACAAGTGCCACAGAAAAATCATCATCAAGGTTTCAAAAAGCAAAATCATATAGTGCATAACCATAACTTTTGCTGAAAACTTAAAAGATTCTACTGTAAAAGAGAAGTTTTATATTAAAATATGATAACAAAATAAATCACATTCTTTACCTTATCTTGACCTTGATTCCTAACATCTTTGACAATGAAGATTAAATCAAATCTAGAAAGAATTGTTGTCTGCAAATCAATATTATCCTGTGCAGTCTGGAAGAAGGTGAACATTTTAATTAGTTCTCAATAGGTAATAGTAAGCATGAATTGAAGAAACTGAAAGAGATTAGCAAGGAAGAATATTGACCTTCAGATCATCATAACGCCCAGATGGAGGGTTCGCAGCTGCAAGAACTGATGTTCTAGAATTAAGAACTGTTGTTATTCCTGCTTTAGCTATGGATATTGTTTGCTGCTCCATGGCTTCGTGGATAGCAACCCTACGTCACATGCAGACCAAGTTTAAGTACTAAAACTACTTATGAAAGACAAAGTATGAGCTACCAATATCTATATCTAGTTTGTGTTACCTATCCTCCGGTCTCATTTTGTCAAACTCGTCAATACAGACAACACCTCCATCAGCCAAAACCATGGCTCCTCCTTCAAGATAAAATTCACGCTGGATTGCACAAGTATGCAAGAAATCAGAAAAAAAAATTCCCAATGAGGAAAAAAAAAATAGTCCATTAAAAGTATCTGCTAAGCACAATGTTAAAGCTACAGATAAAATACTACTTTTGAATACAAGCCATAATTATTAAGAACTTACAGTACTAGAATCTCTGATTACAGAAGCTGTAAGACCAGCTGCAGATGAACCTTTTCCTGAAGTATAAACAGCGACAGGGGCTGTCTTCTCCACAAACTTGAGAAACTTTACAAGTTAAGTAACACTGAATCAGTGCACATCTTGGGAAATTAATGCATGAGCAAGAATTGTTGTAAAAACAAGATTTAATACGTCTACACATATCAATAAACTAATAGATTATTAATTTACTTCTAAACGACGGTCAGACAGAACTGGGATCAAAGCAGTATTCCCTACAACTTGTAAGTGATCTAAAAGAGATATAGAACTAACCTGTGATTTAGCAGTTGATGGATCCCCCAAAAGCAATACATTGATATCACCTCTTAGCTTGACACCATCCGGTAAACTCTGCTCACAGAAAATTTGATTATTTTTATCAGTAAATTTCACACAGTAAGAGTTATAGTTTGTAAATATACCTTCCTAGATCCTCCAAACAAAAGGCATGCCACAGCCTTCTTCACATCATCATGGCCAAAGATAGACGGTGCAATTTTGGAGCATATGTTTTTGTATGCATCAGGATTTGCAGCAAAACTCTTAAAATCTGCTATCTGCAAAAGATACTTATAACTTATACCAATGAAAATGATTAAAACACAAAGATCCAAATCCATAGCTATCAGCATAGCTTTATCTCGCTCTACATCGATTAGGTACATTAGGAGGGATCTATGAGCAGAAAAAGCTTGGTTCAACATTATAGAGAAAATTAAAGAGGAACCTCAGAAAATTTAAGACTCACAAGGGTATTTCAAGTTAGTTTATCCTTGTAGCTTATTTCTGATACTTGCAGAACGGTTATGCATTGAAAAGTTATATTTTGTAACCTATCTTATAACCTCGACCATGTAACAAATTTTATTCTACTACACAATCATTTAGCAACCAATTGATGATGCAAAAACCTATTGCAACAGGAACTTCATTATACACATGCATCCTTAATATGGAGTAGATGATACATGTTTCCACTAAAAAACCTTCTTATGAGTTTAAATTTTTAACCATTACCTCTTGTTGGGTAAAATCAGCTGGACCTCGAGAGTTGGCTTCATTTGCTTCTTCAATTCCTACAACTCTAATGTAAGGCTGTCTAACAGCAACTGCTCCTTTGTGGCTGCATAAAAGAAACAGCAATTTAGTGTCAAGAGTACAAATCCAGAAACACAAAATTTTAATCTCAACGTATAACAGTTCTCACGATGTGGAAGAATTGGCAGCTTGATAGATACTGTAGATTCCCATGATGGTTAATCGTGTGCCAGGTACAATAGTTTGAACAAGATGACGATCCACTGAAAGAAGCATGTTTCTCGGAAGCTCTCCAGTAGGAACATCCTTCAATAACCAAGAAAAAAAAATCACCAGCTACACAAATATTTTTTTCTTTTTACCCATCAAACTTTTTACAAATACCTCTGGATTTTCCTGCAACTTCAAGGTTTGTTGATCAACATACTTGCTCTTCTCGGGAACCACAACCCATGGATCAAGTGGGCATGGTTCTTCTCCCGGCTAGAAAAGTAAAGTTAAATATGCTTGCATCAATATTGAAACTGAGAAGCCAAACAGTTAAAGCAAACAAAATAAACAAAATTTAGAAAATGAAATCAACCTGAGGAATATGGCTACATGAACGAGGGACAATGGCTCCACCGAGGCCAGGCCTACAAGGAACCCTCTGCACATTCTTACAGTTCTTGCACATCACAATCACATAAGTGGCCTTTGCCTTAACCCTCGAAGCAGCTATAGTGATACCAGCAATTTTCACAAGTTTGGATATATATTGAGCCTATCAATTAAACACCGAAAACATCAATCAAAACCTTTAAGATTCCCAAACTATACCAATTTTCACAATTTTGGATGTATATTGAGTTTATCAGTTAACACCGAAAACATCAATCACGAATCTTCAATATTCCCAGCAAAACCCATAAACAAAAAACCCTACTTCTCCACTTTTCCCAAACAAAAAAAAATGAAAAAGAAAAATCGCCAAATTTCAAACCCCAAGCGAACGCATGGACGCTGAGTCCTCCTTCGAAGTGAGCAAAATCTGGACATCTTCAGGGACTGGTTCCTCCAATTGTCCTTCATTTCCGGGCTCTTTTGTTTTTAAGCTCGCCAAGACCTGCCCTGCCGCATTCTCAAACTACAACCACAAACCCAAAATAAATAAATAAATATAATATACATTGAGATCGAAAAGCTGGAAATCGGCTGTGAAAGATTGAAGGCGATTGATTGATCTGGAAAATGGTGTGTACCAGGGGTAAGTAATCGGCAGGGGAGGAACGGAGCTTGGCAGGGAGATCGGCGTCGAAGGCGTGGAGGTCTTCGAGGTCGACAAGCAGGTACTTGGAGTTGGATTTCAGGCTTTCTCTGTAAGGAAAGGCGTTCTTATCGGCCCCGAAGTTACGGAGGAACTCCTTCAACTTCTGGAGGACGGAGTGGTGGCTGGCCGACGCCGATGAATCTCCCAGACCGCCGGAGCCGTCACCGCCAAGCGACTGCGCCTGATCGCTGTAATAGATCGCTCCCTCATCCCACCCCGACATTCTCTCTCTCTCTCTAAGAAAACCTCGGCGGGTTCTGATGCAAAACAAGGGATAGAAGTTATCACCTACAGCTTCTCTCTTTTGGCGGGAAAGGTTTTGGCGGGAAATGGAGGAAGGTGGTCAATTGCACTTGCGAAAGGCACGTGCATTTTGCACTTAACTCTATCTGATGGAGAATTCTAGAGTCTTTTTTTTTTTTTTGGTAGAGTCAGATAGAGTCAAGGTGATAAAATATATATATATATATATATATATTTGCATTCATTTTTTAATTTTTAATATGATCCTAGAATTCTAGAGTCAAACCCGTTGAAAATAAAAAACTCTCCATTGAGTGACATATAATATAGGTAAAAATTAATAAAATAATGAAATCAGTTGTCAATTTCAATGAAAATGAAAGAAAAAAAAAGAAATGAAGAGGTGAAAAGAAAAAAAATATTCTAGAAAAAGGAAATCTGATTTTGTAAATTTTAAAGCATGACTTTTCCATTTCTATAAAAAATCAATAGACGAAAACATGTCACATAGCTGAAAAACTTACTTTAATGGAAAAAAAATACCCTGCATCCTCACATGGGGTTTCCAGACTAAATGATGCGGGGTAGTTATGAAAATATACATTAAAATTTTATTTAAAAAATAAATAAATGTACAATGTTACTTCATAATGGATTAAAAATACTATTAAATGGATAAATATGACACATTTTGGCTAATATTATTCATCAAAGGACAATGTCACTTCTTTAAGGACAATAATACTCCACTATGGTATTTTATTATCTCTTTATGGTCAAATGTGACATATTATGGACAATGTGAAAAATAAAAGTCAACATTATTTTATAATGGATTAAACTTATTGTAAAATGGATAAATATAATCAAATATGCCCAATAATACTCAATAAAGGACAATGTCACTTTTATAGGGATAATAGTACTTCACTATGGTATTAAATTATCTTATTATGGTCAAATGTGACATATTATGGACAATGTAAATAAAAGTCAACGTTACTTTGATATAAATCATAATACTCTATTTTGGTAATATATACTACATTATAGTTATATGTTTACCCTATTATGGTCCAATTTGCAATAGTACTCCATTATGGTCTGACATGACTTTATTATGACCATTGTTTTCCATAATGGTCAGTCGTACTCGATAAGGACAATAGTACTCCTATATGGATTATATTACTATATTATGGATAGTTTAGTACTTCATTATGTTCGATAATACTTAAAGTGGTAAAATATTACTCTGACATGAATAAATAATACTTTGTTATAATGATGGTCCACAATACTTCAAAATGGACGTAATGGACTATGGTACTTCGTTATGAATCATAATACTCATTATGATTTGATGATACTTCATTTTAGTATCATTGTATTCCAATACTCTTCAACTGTATCACAATATTTCAATAGAAAAAATGTAGAATAAATTTTATATGGTTGGTGGCAACTAGGAAAATATTTTAAAGGACTAATTTTGACATAGATAAATGCTAGAATCAATATTATCTATATTGCTCATTAAAAACGATGTTATATTTGTTGGTTTTGGTTTTATTTGTTCTCAATGTTAGTAAAATAAATTGAAGAAAATGTTGACTTTTTTGTTTCAAGTTGTATAATTAATTGTAGCATTACATTTTTTGATACATACTTATAATATATTTGATTTAATAGATTTGAAGTTCAAAGGTAATATTTGATTTTTAGATACATAATTCGTAGTCATTTGGGACACGATTTCAATGACTTTGAAGTTCCACCATTTATATGGTAAAAAAATTGATTTTTTGGTGTCATGCACCGATGGTCGTGTATGATCACGAGGCGATAACGTCTCATGTGGCATCGACTACGACACACATGGAGTGTTTAAGAAAAACAACTTTTATGTTAATACTCGAAGCGTAAACATTTTTAGGGAAAAGTACATAACCGCTTAGTTTTTCAAGTATAGCATTAAGCTTGCTATTTATGCCATTCATCTAACCCTGTATTGCCTCAATACGGCTACTGAATACATCTTGACACTGTTTAATCATCGATTGGTGGCAGCCAATGCAGTCAACATTTTGATCTACCCTGTCAAGTCGTGCAAGAGTTGTTTCCATCTGCCACATGACCCGGACAAAATAAAAATTTGTCAACTCACCTATCAGCTGCAACAAATCACCAATAAAATTGAGTTTGTGTTTAGGGTTTGCCAAGACTTACAATGTTGTCACTGCGGTCGTTGGTGGATGGGCGTGGCTGCACACTGGCTACATGTGCGGAAGGTGGTGTTGCATTTTCCTGTGCTGTCTCCTCAAGTTCTTTCACTATCGGTGGAAATCTGCTTCTACATTTGCGATGACCGTTAGCAAATACAGTCATATATGTTGCCTTATTTCATCATCCATTGGACACAATGTCCAATGCACTTCAAGCTGCACCAAATATTAATAATAACATGGTTAATGGATGTGGATATTATGAACACTATATGGGCATTCAAATGTTTTGTGTTAAATGAACCTTACATTTTTCTTATCAAATATTATGTATTTAAGGCCTTCGTAAATCGGGTGGCTCATTGCCTTCCACCCCAAAAGACGAGGAACTGATTGGAAAATCCTACATGCAATACCATCATCCCCTAGCTTGGGGATACTCTCATAAATCCACACCTACAACATTAGCCAAAAATCTTGTTGTAAATATATACATCAACGTTAGATATAGTGGTAAGTATAAATCAGATCCAAATTATATATAATATATATGTTTATGTATATTATATATACAAGCGTATCGAAACACACTAGGTCATAATATTTCATCTGAAATGCTAGAAGGAATCCTTTTACGTCGTGGCTGCCAAATGCATTTTGCATTTCGCCCGGAGGTGGCCGGATGAAGAACCCATGCAGTGCTTTAACAGTCTCGTTGTACATAAATGTCCCCCACGGATAACTATTGAATTTATTTAAATCTTCGACGAGTATAGAAAATTTGTGCAGAATTAAAGTTTTACGTGGCACACCTAAAAGTTCCCAGTTCAATAAATATAGTAGCGCCATCTTCACAGCATCCATAGTTTCCATACTAAACTGTGCAGCCTTAATACAATTCTGCAATCGCTCAATCTTGATGGACCTTGAGTTGTCTAAGTACTTCTCTCGAATTGTACGTGATGCGATGGTTTGTATGTCATCATTGTGGTCCACAATGTCGGCGTTGCACCGTAACCCCATGACTAGGGCAAAATCTCTCTTCTCGGACCTCACACCCGTTCCGCAAATGTTGAACTTTAGTACCTCCATGTCATTTGACTCCACATTTTTCAACCCTAAATGGTGTATTAATTAGCTTTGGTGCATGATCTTCTGCATATCAATGAAGTGGCCAAAACACATTTTGGAAAACTCATGCAGTTGCACAAATGTAAGCTTGCTCTTTATCTTTTCAATAGCTTGGAACGTCTGCGCATATGATGACAAATTTTGTGTCCAGACCTCGCCATCCTTAAAAATACGCTTCTAAACAAATGGGTTATCTTGTTAACACAACAACATTGAATGTCAAACGTACCTAAACACGTAGCCTCAATGTCAACATATTTAAATCTTAAACAATAGAAATTGCACTTCAAAGATAATTTATAGCACGAAAGAATGTTGGAAAAAATCCATAGGCCGCCCAAATGACCCCTTTCAAATTTACCCCGTGTTATACTTCAGGGTATCCCGTGTTAATAGCGGGGTACGTCATATTGTTTTACACTGAGAAACAAACCCCGATGTGACCCCGGGGTCCCCACATAGAGTTAAGGGAGTAATGGTAGAGATTCCAACTCGACATCCCAACATACCCCGTGTCATATACTATATGTCATTCCATTATTCTATATGCCACCCCGCTTTTAACCCAGGGTCCCAGCATTATGTATACGGGACAAATTGTAGAGACCCTAAATTAGGCACCTAAAATTTCCTGTGTTATACACCAGGTCGGCCCATGTACGACACGGGGAAATTATGTCATTATATGGTTTTTGATGTTTCCCCGTGGTATGACCGAGGTCCCCGCTTTATGTTAACGGGTTTAATAGTAGAGACCCCAAAATACGCACCCCAACTTACCCTATGTTTTATACCGGGTCTTCATGTGTTCCACACGGGACAAAACACAACTTTTATAGTTATTTATATTTTATCCCGAAAAAACCCCGGGGTCCCCGTGTATACCTGATGCGTGTTGTAAACACCAAAATTAATTACTGAAATTAAACACTACCGTAG
>QANX01006564.1:0-21987 GCA_003254975.1 Ochetophila trinervis
TTTATTTAGTGTACAGGGTTTTAGGCCCCCAAACAAGTACCAGCCTTTCCCTTCTCTTATAGAAGGATTCCAAAGGCAGAGCAGAGATTTTGCAGCAACAATGAAGGTCAAAGTAATCTCTCGCTCCACCGAAGAATTTACTCGAGAACGAAGCCAAGATTTACAGGTTACCCGCTGTTTCTCACTCCCTCTTCAATCCAAAATCTTTTTTTTTTTCCATCATCGATCAGATTTTTTATTTATTTTATTTTTTCCATTCAATTTGATTAGAGGGTGTTCCGTAATTACGACCCCAATATCCGGACCCAAGAGAAAGCCGTCGAATATGTCAGGGCTCTCAACGCCGCCAAATTGGAGAAGGTGATTTTTGGGCTTTCGGTTATTTTTATTTATTTATTGGATATTTGGGTTTCTACTTTCTTTGTTTTTGGATTGGTAACTTTCGTTCTTTTTTTTTTTTTTTTTTTTTGGGTAATATAGATTTTTGCAAGGCCGTTTATTGGAGCTATGGATGGGCATATAGATGCTATTTCTTGCATGGCAAAGAATCCGAACCATTTAAAAGGAATATTTTCGGGTTCAATGGATGGAGGTATTTGATTCTCTTTTTTTAAAGAAAAAAAATCCATGCTTCTATTTCTCTGTTTAGTGATACCAAGTAGTTGTTTAAAATGCACGACGGGGAGTTTTTCTTTGCTTTTTAGTACCTTAAAGATGAAAAGCACACATATATGGTTCATGCTATCCGACAATCTAATTCATTTGCCATAATGTACGCTGGGTGGCTTACTGATTTTTTGGCTTACTTTGTACCAAAAATGTAGTCTTATGTTTGCATTCTATAGTTACGCCTGTATTCTGGACCAATTTGGTGCCTTTTTTGGTTTCATCTCTTACATCCATTACATATTTGCAATTATGATAAGATTTTTTTATTTTATATATATATATATTTTTTGAAATCGTACTTCAAAAAGTTCAATTTCACTAACTACAGTAATACTTGTGTATTTGTGTTTGCAGATATTCGTCTATGGGATATAGCTTCCAGGTATTCAGATGTACTTCTGACTTGAGTTTTCATATTTTATAGGACAATTTAGAATCTTGGTTTTACGCATTTTACTTTAGGGGAATTGCTTATGGGTGTGGACATGTATATTCAGCTATTAAAGATGTATGCACATGCTTATTGGTTATTACATGCGTTCCACACTTATCAAATCCTGTACGACAAAGGCTTCTTGCTTCTTGCTTCATCGATATTGACTTAGGTAGAGTTTTGTCAGTATAGATTAGTGTGGGAGAGGCTTAGATCTGGAAAACAGCTAAGCATCTTCTTCGTTTTTCCTGAATCTCATCGTTTTCCATCAGCTTTTGTTTTAACTTATGAAAGATTGATGAAAAGATGGAGAAATAAACTAGACATCCATGGTTCTTCTCTTTAATATGTTGTTTCTGTCATTTCTGGATTCATTTGTGGTTATGTTGCTACTTTAGGCATCATCTGAAATTTATATATGTACTTTTTATGGAACTAAAGGAAGACAGTTTGTCAATTTCCTGGTCACCAAGGTGCCGTCCGAGGTCTAGCAGCATCTACAGATGGACGCATCCTTGTTTCTTGTGGAACTGATTGCACGTAAGCAACAACCTTTTGGGTGTATTTGTTTATCATTATTATCATTTGTAAGCTGGAACTTCAGTTCATAGATCTACTCTTAAAGATTTTACCCACTATATATTTTACTTAAAACTCTTTTTCATTTTTGTTCAGCGTGAGGCTCTGGAATGTACCTTCGCTCACAGAATCAAATGATTCATCTGATAAATCTACCGAGGTAGTGCCTACTTAGTCATGTCATATGTATTCTTAAATGAGTCTTCTGTTTTGCCATTCTAACTAGCTACAAATCATACATCCAGCCGCTGGGAGAATATGTTTGGAAGAATGCATTTTGGTAAGCTTTTAAATATAATTCCAGGGAAGATGTTGCATACTTTTACTAGCGAAGTACAATGTGGGTGTGCCTTTTAAGTATCACATTTTTAAAATTTTTACTTTCTGATTTTTAGGGCTGTTGATCATCAGTGGGATGGTGATCGTTTTGCCACTGCTGGAGCTGGAGTGCACATATGGAATCACAATAAGTTGCGACCTAACCTTGTATTCTTCTTATTCAGTAAGAGTTTCTTTATTCTCCCTTCCCTTGACGATGTATCTTTGATTTATAGGTCTGCTCCAGAAAAGAGTTTTGAATGGGGAACAGACTCAGTTATATCTGTACGGTTCAATCCTGGACAGCCAAATGTCTTAGCAACAACAGCAACGTATGGGATATCTATAATTATGTTTTTGTGTGCATGTTGTTTAGTTATTTTGGTTCAACGAGAAATGGGAATGATTAAGGGGTCCTACTCGTCAATATCATGAAAATCAGAGATTAATAATTTTAAAAGGGTTTATCCATGATCTTATTTATCTACTTTTTATGCAAAATGTTAATGTTGGTTTTCCTTTTAAGGAACAAATTATTATTAGCAAGCTCAAGAAGCCCATGAATTACGATCCTAAAATGCAAATCAAAAGTGCTTGAAAAGATCTAGTGATGTTCAAATTGACAATGAGTTCTGCTATTTAGGAAGTTGGTTTCAATGTAGTGAAATCATGTTATTTTGTTTGTCTATCCTTTATATGTTTGTTTCTTTTCTAATCTTGTATTTTAAATTTAACAAAGAAACATGTTATTTGTTAGTCTATCCTTATATGTTTAATTTAACAAAGAAACATGTTATTTGTTAGTCTATCCTTATATGTTTGTTTCTTTTCTAATCTTGTATTTCAAATTTAAGTACAAAGAAAGTTAATATATAACTTTTTTTATATTTTCTTTTGTAGTGACCGCAGCATAACGGTGTATGATTTACGAATGTCGTCAGAAGTAACAAAAATTATAATGAGGGTATTAATGGCATATCATTATATTCTCTGGTCCTTAGTTTGTGATTTTTTATCTTTTTGACTTGTGGATTCATTGAACTCAAATATTTTGTTCTTGACTTTTGCAACTTTTTGTAGCTATTCTTATATTTTTCTTGTGGCAGACAAAAACCAATTCCATTTCTTGGAACCCAATGGAGCCAATCAACTTCACTGCTGTA
This sequence comes from Ochetophila trinervis, assembly GCA_003254975.1. Lineage (NCBI taxonomy): Eukaryota > Viridiplantae > Streptophyta > Magnoliopsida > Rosales > Rhamnaceae > Ochetophila > Ochetophila trinervis. The sequence goes on from QANX01006564.1 coordinate 3,163, forward strand.
AGAACAATATTGAATCTTGTTCAAAAGCTGTATGATATTATGGCGATTGTGTCTATATAATGGATTTGTTTTATATTATCTCCATGCATCATGTTAAGTTCTGGGATGTTTAATTATCATGTCTTATTAGAAGAGTTGGACATGTTATTGTAATAGGTCTTATCTAGAATAATTTTGGATGAAACTCCTTGACATTTGACACTCAGATCGCTTTTCTAATTGTGTTACCTGGTTACAGATTCACTGTTATCAGTGTTATTTGCTTTTGCATAAAATAAAATAAAAAATAAGAAGCATATTTTTTAAAGTTCTTACCATGTTTTACCATATTGATATGACCTCACACTTATGTTGAGAAAATGATTGTTTGTTATTTTGGTTTCTTCTTGTGCTCCATATGGAATATATATTCTATATTTATACGCTATTTAACAACATACTAATCTCACTCTGCCGAAGCAGGCTAATGAGGACTGCAACTGCTATAGTTATGATGCTAGAAAGCTGGATGAAGCCAAGTGTGTACATAAAGATCATGTTTCTGCAGTGTAAGTTGGGAAACCATGATTTATCAAAGTGTAATTCTTTCTACTCTTTTTGGAATTAGTATGGAAGCTTACTGCAACAAATTCCGTTCTTTTTCAGGATGGATATTGATTATTCGCCAACTGGTCGTGAATTTGTAACTGGGTCTTATGATAGAACTGTGAGTTCCATGTTGCTAATGAATATATTCCCTTTTATCATTGAATTATAGTCTTTTATTAAAATTTTCTTTTGCTGCAGATAAGAATTTTCCACTATAATGGAGGTCACAGCCGTGAAATTTATCATACTAAGAGAATGCAAAGGTTTTTACCATTTTCCCTTTCTAATAAGTCATGTTTTCTTCACTTTTTGGTTGTTTGGATTCATTAGAAACTTATATAAAAGCAAATCACGTCCTTCCCCGTTTCTTGTACAAGTACCTTGGATGCTGGATTCGGTATTTTTGGACTGGAAGAAAAAGGGAAAGAAAATTGTGCCTTTTAGCCTGAGAAGTTTTTTGTTTCTGACCTTTTGCTACCTTGATTTCCCTCCTTTCAATGCAGGGTATTTTGTGTCAAGTTCAGCTGTGATGCAAGCTATGTTATTTCTGGGAGTGACGACACTAACCTTAGACTTTGGAAGGCCAAAGCATCAGAGCAATTGGGAGTTGTAAGATTCTCTTTCACTCTTCATGCTTCCACTGTTGACTGGTGCTAAAATATCACTTCCTCATCTGTTACCATCGAGTCTACCCAACTTTGATATGATCTGATAGTTACTTTTTCTTTTCTTTTCTTTATTGAGTGTAGAGATATGTGATTTATGTAGTTTACAGTAAGACAGCAAACATAATCATTATAGGTTCCAAACATGAGATCACAGTTTTTGGATGATGTTGAATTTTAATCATTGATGATTTCATCTCTTTATTAGTTTCTTTAGTTCAAAATCCTTTTTCTTTCATTACATGCTAATACATCCTGTTCAAACCTTGAACCATTTGTTACACTACAGCTTCTTCCAAGAGAACAAAAGAGGCACGAGTATCATGAGGCCGTCAAGAATCGGTACAAGCACCTTCCTGAAGTCAAGCGCATTGTGAGGTAAGATAGATTCAAGCAATCGTGCTTCTAGTATATATATTTACTTACAAAGATCCTGCCCATTTTGTATATTCTGTAAAAAATGAATGGTGATTGCAGACATAGGCATCTACCAAAACCAATATTCAAGGCAGCTGCTCTCAGACGAACCATGACTGAAGCTCAGAGAAGAAAAGAAGAAAGGAGGAAAAAACACAGCGCACCAGGTAGTATTACTACAGAGCCACTACGTAAAAGGAGAATCCTAAAAGTAGCTGAGTGAATTATAGACAGATTCATTTTGGAGAGGGTTGTGCGTTTTGGATTTGTTTCGAAAATTTTGCATTTCTAATTTGTATTGATAGCTTAACGAAATAGGCATCAGTAATTCTTGTACCTTTTTTATTATCTTTTTTGCCTTTTAGTTAACCTTCTCAGTACATGTACTATTTTAACAGAAAGGAAAAGAAAACCTTTCCAGAAAAACCTTCAGTTGGAGTGAATTAGTGTTGGCACGAGGCATAATTTTTTTACTATGAACTTTACCATATTTATTTATATCTGCAATGCACTATGACAGAAATCTGCTTTTGTTGATATATAGTAGAGAAATATGCTATGATCTGAAAAACTATAACCTTGACAATTAATAAACTTCATCAATAAGAAGTCATACTTTGAAAGCTCCAGTTCAAATTCTTACAAATGAAATATGAAAATAAAATGAACATGCTTGCATCATATGAATTACATCTACAGTGAATACTTCAGAGAACTTCATTTTCTGTCCCCAAATTAAAGAAAAAGAAACCCATAATCTGGTTGTTATTTCAAATGAAAGTTTACATTAGAAATATTATAAGGGGAAACGCAAAAACTTACAATTTCTTTTAACCAATTAGAACTAGAGAAAAAAGGAAAACCTAACCAATAGCTGTTGACGGTGTTAACAAACATTCCATTCCATGACATTTTGACTTTACTATCGAGAATTGAACTCAGGCTCTGTATGAATACTTGTTTTGGTTCAAAACTCTTTTGGAGATGTGATATATTTTTAGAAAATTATCCATTCACTCAAAAGCTGTTCAAAATTCAAATAGCATATTGGAAAAAGATTTCCAAAATAAACACCTATTAAGTCCTTATCAAAAAATCATTAAATATGTGATTTTCTAAAAAGAAGATCAGTGCAAGGTAGTACCATCTTAACCAAACTCTACCGAAGCGTGTTAATTCCTCAAACAAGTTGTTTTATAAATTTTAGAATCACAAAAGTGAATGTCATAAGAAGAAAACTAGCGCCTCTTGGCAATTATAGAAAAAAAAAAAAAAAATATATATATATATATGTGTATGTATGTATATATAATTAGACTCAGATTAGATGACTTAATAGTTTTAAAATCCAGATAGGCCAACTTAAAAAACACATTTCTAATTGACACTTATTCTAAATAGAATTTTAGTTAGTTAATAGATCCATATTTGATTATTAATTGAAATTTAAATTTTAGCATTTGATATGATTCAAGATTCAATAAAAGATTTGACATGAGCTTGACTCTATATATAAATATGCAGACAAAAAAAAAGTGTATAGATAACTTAGTAACAAAATCACGCCCACAAGCACACATGAAAAATAAAATACATATATATTATATTATTGAAGTGTAAAAAAATCAATAAGTGCTATTAAAATCTAATTGTATTTTGAATCAAATTCAATCCAAAACAAAGTTGGATTAGATTAGATTAGATTAGATTGACATGGATATTATCAATTTCATTACTTGAATTAAAATTTTAAATTCTCTGGACTAACTCTTCTCCTTAACTTTTTATGGTCATTAACTTCCTCCTCAAGACAGAAAAGGAAAGTATAATACAGAAAGCAGGCAATCAAGGTAAGTCATTAATCACAGGGAAAAGGAAAGTCTAATACAGAAATCATGCAACCCAGCAACCCATTAAGGTAAGTTAATAATCTCCTTCAGTCAATGAGCAGGACAAAAATACAAATTAAAAAAATTAAAAAACCATAAAAAGTTAATGATTTTTGAGGAGGAAGAAACCGAGCATTAAGGAGAAGAGTTTGAGAATGGGATTGAGAATAAGCATCGCTACCTGGTTGGCTGCTCAAGTTTGGATGGTTCTAGGTGAATGGCTTTCTGTGTGTTTTCTTCTGGCTTATGACATTGCTTCTTCTTTGAGGAGGGAAGATTTTAATTTTGATTGATTTTATTGAATTAATTTTCCCTCAGATTCCTTCAATGTTTGTATTGGGTTTGAATTTTTTTTTTTTCTGTTTTTTTATTTAACCTGTTAATCTCCATGTATGTTAGGGTGTTTTTTGTTTTTGTTTTTTTTTATGTGATTGCAGAATGAGTGAGTTTAAGAGTTTTTGAGAAAGATATTATAGAATTTGACATTAGGATTGATGTATATATTGTTGAACAAAAAATAAAATAAAATAAAGTAAAAATTGGTATATACGTTTGCTTCTGTTTGTGATTATAATAATTAAACCCTATATGTCAAATACTCATATATTATGTTATGGAAAACACTATAGAAGATTAAGATTTTTTACCACATTGGGCTGTATTTTTCAGCAGCTTCAGGCTTCAGCAAGGACAAAAATCCTCTAAATCACCCCCACCCCACCCCACACCCCCAAAAAAAAAAAAAGACGAATTCTATCCATTTTTCTAATCTACAATTTTTAGAGAGATGTTGGATCATAGTTTGGATTAACCAAGTTGTACCATGTCAATAATTTGAATCCAAAAATTAAAATTGTATGTGAGATGTCATCGTTATTATACTGAAAATCATTCTATTAGCCATTAACTAATGATAATTTCCTTTTATCATTTTAGAAAGAATAAATTAATGAAACCAATTATTTGGGAGTTATTCAATTTAGGTAAAAAAATAAAACTAAAAAATTAAGTGTTTAGACATGGATATAAAAAGTTTGAGCTTTGAAAAAAACAAAGATATGCAGCATTGGATTAGATTAACTGAATGACTCAGATTATTTGTCATATGATACCCCTCGCTTCTAAAAAAATATAAATAACATTAGGCACCGAATTCTTTTACTAAGTTATTTACCAACTAATGTGGCAGTGTTTTATTGGTAAAAGATTGATCTAAACTAAACATGAATAATTGAACCCTGAAATGATAAATGAAACTCAATACACACAAATAAAATAGTATCACTTTATTTGCTACATCAGTTGATAAATTGTTCTTGCATAAATTACTTTCAAATTTAAATGACCTTAATTTGTTGTCATGAGAGTCTTAAGGCAAACATTCACCATTTCAAGTTCTTGTGGGGAACAGCATAATCTCCAGTGACATAACAAAACCAAAAGAAGTAAATTGATGTTGATCCCTATTTAGAATACAAAATCCTAGCCTATACTAATTCAACGCTCACCAAAACCATGCTCAATAAGTCAGTATGCCAAATACATACATCTATAGGGAAAAGAAAACAAAAATTTGTACATATACATTAACAGAAGTTGCTCCAAAAGAGAGAGAGAGAACTGAGAAATTTCCTCTTTTGGCCATGGCTGGCAGCCCCTATGATTGCAGTTCATTCTGGTAGAGAAATAGTCTACTGAGGTGGTTGTTGGCCATGAGGTGGTCCTGTCGGCTGAGGTTGTGGCATACCAGATTGATTACCAGACTACAGTAAGAACGAAAACATCGCATTACTTTCAGATGATGTGACAAAAGGAAAATTAGAAATTTGACTTCTAAAGGAACCCAAATTCCCTGTAAAAAGCAATGTAAGACTCAAATCGAACTCATATTTGTAAATAAATTTAAAGACAGCTTGAATTTTATCAAGAAAAGCAACTAACATGCAAACAGTTATGCTGAATTCCATAATCCCACATACCAAGCATTGTGCATAAAAGCAATAAAAAGAACCTTGTGCCTTACCTGGTAGTGATTATACCCAGGCATCATTGGCATTTGTCCGGCTTGTCCCCGGTTGAAAGCACCACCGTGTGGATACATTGGGGGCCCACCAGTATTTGGTGGACCCTGCAAGTTTTGCATGCCGTTAGGAAAACCCCCAACCTGAGGAGGTGCTCCCCCAGAGGATCCTCCATGCATTGGGTTCATGCCCATAAAATGGCCTTGTGGCATTTGGTGAACCATCTGATTCATCGCACCTTGCATCCCCTAATGTCCAAATGTTACCAATTATAAATTTTTCTAGTACAAGATGGAAACAGGACATGAAATTTTTTTTTTTTTTTGCAGTAATCATACCATTGGACCGGGCATTTGAATAGAAAGTGATGAGGGAACCGATGAGGGCATAGGCATAGATCCAGGCATACCATGTGGGGGCATCTGCGTTGGTGGGCGAGGTAAATGGGGATGTGGAAGCAAGGGTAAATGAGAGGGAGGCTGTAGCTGTGGCATATTTGGAGGTGGCATAGACAAAGGTTGCATTTGTTGTTGGTGTCCTTGGTGTTGTTGATGTTGATGTTGCTGTTGAGGGTTATGTTGATATTGTTGTTGCTGATTGACAGCAAGGAGGGAGGGATGGGGGCCAGGTGGAAGAGGAGGAGCTCCCAAAGACATTGAAACTTGATGAGGTGGCTTTTGCTCACCGTGAATTGATGTATCAAGTGATGGGATGGATAATGGCATAGCAACTCCAATACCTGGAATTGTTCCTTCATTTCGAGTCAATCCAGGAGGAAATGGTCCTGGAGTTGTTGGCCCATCCGATACAGGAAAATTACCTGTCAAGCGACCAGAAAGAGCAGGATTTTGCTCACCATAACCTGAAACAAACAGAAATATTTACAATTATGGAAAATGTTACCTCCAACCCAAGTATAATCATATCTACATTAACTTTAAATTACAAATCTAGTGTTTGTCAGTATTATGTCTAGTTTCTTATGCATTTTTGTCCAGTAGTACTGAAGTCCTGAGATTTCTAAGAGCGAAACATGTGCAAGAATGCCCCAATGTACTAGCAACATAACAATAATCTTCTACGAAATTGCAACGTACTCCTCAACCTCAAGGGGAGTATTAAATATTAATGTTTTAATTGGGTCATTCTATTGCATAAACGAAATTTGAAGTTATTATAGCCTGAATTGTTATATATAATAATAAAAAAGACCAAATAAAACTATGAACTATTAACATTTTCAATACAGGATAGCAGGCAGGCAACCAACCTTGGTTCTGACCCATGTTAAATTTATCGCGAGAAGTGTCTCCTGGCCTATTTCTGCACCAAAACTTTGTTGTGTGATCATTGCTACCACTGCAGAAGAAACCACACAAGATTACCAAATAAGGGATCAAAATTACTTAATAAACATTGATAGAACAAGGATACTCACTAGTAAACATGGACCAATATAAATCTGTATGGAGGTTTAAAAATCTAATTTTACCCAGGCTTCTGAAATACCTAAGAAACATTTGCATTTACATTTACATTACAATTCAAACTACTTAAAAATCTCTCAGCTTCATGTTGTGATCCTCACTATAATTTTATTTTTAGTCTGTATTGGCATGTAATACCAAATTACCAACCAACTTCATAACATTCTTAAACAAAGCAAATAAGGGATCAATGCCATGTCCTTGACAGAAATCAACAATCAAACACAAACCCAATGACTTGGATAAACTGAAGATAATCATAACATAAACTTTAATTATTTGTTGCTTAAATATCTAAAAAGTAAAAACTATAAAATAACAAGCGAATAAGGACATCTCTCCAAATAATAAGATATTAAATAAAATAAAATGAACTATTTAAAATTGGGTTTACCTGCAAAGAAGGTATCCAATAGGATGCCATGCGAGATCCCAAACACTGTTATCATGTGCATTGGGAATTTCAACCTGGGGGTTTTCATGCCTGTGCATCAGAACAATTTTAACAGTCATAACAAAGAACTATTTAAAATTACTTTCAAACTCCAGCAAGGAATGACATAATGTAACACAATAAATTACTCCTTTTGCTTTAAATGTGAAACTTGAATAGAAAGAAAAATAGTTGCTGTTCTTAAGCCCACATATCCATATCTCATTTATAAGGGGAATTTAGCCAAATTCTTCATGATAAATAAGTAAATCATTCTCAGAAACAACATATGTATCTCTAATACAACAATATTTCAATTTCAAGTCCCATTAGACACTCTGACCATTAAATTTCATATTAGAGTCCATATATCATGCATCTTAAAGTTATTATTAAACAAGCAGATATTAAGCATTTTACACTCAATCTTATTCTTCTCGTGTTTTCCCTCGATGTCCATGTTGATTCCAAAGGAAAAAAGTTAATATTAGGTTGGAAGTTGCCAAATATTGTATATCATCCAACCAAAAAAAGCTGGAAATGATTCTACTTGGTACTTTACTTTTCTTTCCTTTATTTTTCCTTTCTGTTTTTGGCAGATAGAGGATCTTGACATGGTTAAAGAAACATGAAAATAACTTACCCAACAACCCAGTGGGAAATAGATCCATCAAAACTCCCACTGACAAAATATTCTTCATGAAAGGGATGCCAAGCCAAAGCTAACAAAAAATGAAGAAAACAAAAATCATATCACACTCAAACTAAGAAGTATAAGCAAATATAGAAGGGAACAGTTGCAAACAAAATTGGCCCAGAACTAGTGCAAGAATAGAAAAGAAAAGAGAGGAACATTGCAAACTTGGTTCATGTAACTTAACAATCTTTACAAAAGCAGCCTACCGCAAACTGTCTAAGGGTCATATATAAATAATAGCATGTGTTAACACAATCTTCCTCACGTCAAGCATTCTTAAGAGAAGAAAAGCAACTAACCAGTCACATCTTTCCGATGTCCGCGGAAAGATTCAAGCTCCTTCATGGCCCTTATGTCATAAAGCTGAAAATTTAGAAGTGAAACTATAGTCATTGATAGGAATATACATATATGTGTGTGCGTGTGTATATATGAATATATCTTATATGAATGAGGAAACTATGTGCAATGCATCAGAGAAAAATAGTTTTAGTTACTAAAAATAGTTTAAGTAACTCACCTTGATCACTTGATCTTTTGATGCAGTTAGCACCCAGTTTCCATTTTGGTTCCATTTGACACAGAGAACAACATTTTTGTGGCCATGACTGCAAAAGGCATGCATAACTTCTCAAAGAATTCAATTAAGTAACTAGTATAACTTAAATATCAACATTCTTATACTCACAATGAACATAATTCTCTCCCTGATTTAGCATCCCAAAGTTTGACAAGGTTGTCTTTCCCACCTAAGTAGAAACCAACCATAAAAGGATAATTATCATAATGACAACCAACAGAAAGACCATATCATATAACTTCATCATAAAGTTCTTAAAATAACACCTGAAACTAATAAAGACTTTGTAGGATGCCAATCAACACTCTTCACATCCCACCCATGGCCTGCCTGAGTTCAAACCACAAATAGAAATTCTATGGTTACTTCACGCACAATTAGCAAAGGAAAAGCACAAGGACATTAGTAAAAGCCCTCAGATTTTCAAAATCTTAAAACAGAAGAAATATTTCATGCAACCATGACTAAACTTTAATTACAGTTAACTATTAAACTGACCAATGGATGCTAGTAATAATAAACACACAGGTATCAAGAAAGTTAGACTACGATATAATCTTATACCTCAATGGCATGCAAAAATCATTCATAAAAATTTTACTCATTTTATCAAAATATTGGAAAACTAAAAGATTGAATACTAATACCAGTAAAAAAAAAAATTAAATAAAGTATTATGGGATAATGAACACACAAAACACACAGATATATCTATCATCCATGTATGCGAGTGTGATATGTATGTGTGCATTAACAAAAAAAATATGATCTAGAGGAAACACTGGTGATAGTTGGCTGGTGATTGATGATTGGTGAGCGATACATTACATGCACAGTTTCCAGAAAATTTATGAGCAACTATGCCATTTTTCTATCACTCCAACAATAGTTGATTATGGCTTTGCTCACTGGAAAAAATCTTGTGAAAGTTCGGAAGAAAAATGACACATCAAGTGAAAATTGAGAAGCCATATGCATTCATACATATAGGTTTCAAGTATGTGTACTAATGAGCAAAGGAAAGCCATTGCATTTTGAGATGAAGCCAGACAAGGAACCAGTAAACCATTGGTACACACTACTTGCAAAAAGCCACCAAATATCATAAAATTTATTTTCACATCTCGTTTGTATTCAAAGCACTTTACCAGTTAACGAGCGCTCTTCTTGGCACCGTGCAAAGTCCCAGACTTTAACAGTAGTATCATCAGAACAGGAACAGAATTTCAAGTCTGTCCTACAAAAACTGTTCAAAAAGTCAATTATGGCATGCCATGTGGAGAATGCCAATACACAAAACTACCAATATCTACCTCAAGTCCCGAACTGATTCTTTATGAGCAGATTTATTGGCCTTCACATTATTCATGTTGTTCTGCCAATACCTAAAAGGTACTCCCATATGTACAAACACATATTAAAACTACTAATTTTCCATTCAACAATAATTATAAAGAATTGGTAATGACAACAATAAGAAGCTCTAATTCAACAGATAAATACTTGATTGCACCCCCATCATCACCAGAGACCATCCAGTTGTCATTGTGACTCCACACCATAGACCTAATTGCTTGATCATGAGCCTCCAGATAGGAAAAAAGAGCAAAGAAATTATAAGCCTCACTTTGCATTATCCAATTAAATAAGATAATACATATTTGATCCCCTAGAATTCTATACCTGAAGAATCATTTCAAAATTGAATGATTGTCCATTCCAAAGAGTGAATTCGCCACTTTGAGAGCCTGTGATAAGGCGTCTCCCTGTAGGAGTCCACTTTAAAAGTGCAAAGAGTCAGCAAATTACAAGTACAATAGATCAAATGACGACGATTAAGTGAAAAAATGACGAATTTAACATGAATTAAATACCATATAACCATGAAAAAGAAGAGAAAATGATAGCATGTTTCATTTCATTTGTTTGCAGCCAATGAAAGGAACCCTTGCATTAATCCTCCAAAAAAAAATATTAGAAGATGCAATCTCAAAAAACTACTCTGTTCTAAAATTTGGTGAACAATCTAACCAGTCTGATCTTCCCACTCCCCACCCCCTACATTACATCTACTGATAAAATTGAGAAGTACATCATATAGTTTCCTAAAATCCAATGTCCCATCTCTAAACAAAGAATTATGAAATAAAATTAATTGGATTAATTCTGACAGGTCCATTTATTAACTTACCAAAACCCGATTAATCGAACAACGGTTTTTGTTCAGAGAGGTATGAACGAACTTTGCAGCAAAGCTAGTAGATGGATTATCTGAATATGCAACTGTTGGCAACATCTACAACAAGGATCAACCTAATATAAATACAAGGGATAAAGAAAATAGTAATTGGAAAATATTTGACTACCAAGATGCCACTAATTTCAAAATAACAAGAGCTAACATAATATTAGCAATTGATTACTGACATCGATTGCAGCTGCTGGTGTAGCTTGCAATACTGTCCGATCCCTCGAATCCCGCTGCCACATCCGAACCTGCAAAAATAGTGACACAAGATATACCTTTAGAACCACAAAAACAAACTCATAATATTAGTCAATTCTCCAAAGATGAAGTACAACTGCAATCTACAACACATATCGTAGGATTCAGCAAAAAATTAAGCTAGATGCATTTTTGTGGCACATAAGGTGTAAGAAGATGGATGCCAATATTAAGTTAAGTGCAAAACTCCCACCCTCTCCTTCTTTACATGTGATATACAATCAATCTAACAATGATGATGACTTGAGTGACACAGGATGAACGAAGAGACAAAAAGGTAAGAATTCAAAATGATGATGCTCTGCCTCTATGAAATACTTCAGAAAACTAATTGCAGCATACTGCAAACGTTACCTGCATATACCGCACCACTGGGCTAGTGTAATCAACTGCCCTCCTCTGGGTGAGCTTTCTCATCCTTTTTGCAGCAAAATTGTCACCATGAGCTGCAACAACCATTTGCTACTTTTCAAACAATAAATCTTATCGGCACCATGCATGAAATAATTTCACTAATATAGTCTACAAGAAACAAAAATATTAATAAATTTACAATGTACACCTTAAGCCTCACTCTAAGATTTAAATTAACAGGTTACAATCTTACTACTATTGTCTCACACCTAAGACCCCTCTCAAGTATGGAACTGAAATCATTAGAATAGACGAACACGTATTCAAATGTATGGAGGTTTTTGGGGCTGTTTCAGACTGAAATTTGTTTCTCATTTGAACTTAAAAGGACTTTATGAAGTTCTAATGCAATTACACGGAACAAAATAGTCTCCGAGCCATATAATCCAATAATGCTGAAATGCACCAAAAAACACAAAGTTGTACCATATATACTTATATTTCTTTTTCAAGATTGTCAATGGCATCCAATTGTTTTTTTTTCCGGCTGGCAAGTGCGACTTGCAAAAAGTAAAAACGCCTTGCAAAATTTGTACTTTCCAATACTGGGTATCCAATTATAAATGAAAAAGCAAAAAGAAGAAGAGCAGAAACGCTTCCTTGGCATTGTATTATTGAACAATTTGACTCGCTGAAAGTAACTAAATAAGTCTTTTCTCTGTTCAAAATCCTTACTTTTCACTCGCCATCTCATTTCCTCCATTTTCTCAGTAACCAAACGGAATAATAAATATCAAACCGAATGCATAACAAGCCTTAAGAGTTACATACCATCGTAAGGAGGAATAGGAGGAGCAGGACCAGAGGGGTGGTGGTAGTCCGGAGCCATATTAGTTGAAGAAGCAGACGACTGACGCATCATTTGAGGCGGCGGAGGAGGTGGGCCCCTGTGAAAATCTCCACCTTGTTGCTGTTGCTGCTGCTGAGGATCACCGTACATCATCTTATCAAACACAATCCTAATCCCAACAACGAGAGAAAGAGAGAAGCCCTAATTCTAGTTACAGAGAATAAAAAACCCACCGAATGCAAAACCCTAAACCCCAAAAACCCCTCTAAAAATTAAAAACTTTCTGGGCAGAGAAGAAATAAAAAGAGGACGAAAAAAATAAAAGCAAAATTCAAAAGGGCATAAGAAATTCACGGAAAGAAACTGCAATACAAAATGAAACCATTTTTGGTGTGAATGGAAATCGAAAAAAAGCGAGAAAGATGAGGATGAGTGGAAAGAAGAGAAGGCAATGACAGAGGCTGAGAGAGTAGAAAGAAGGAGAGAGAAACAGTGACCCTCAGATTTCCAAACCGTTTAGGCTCAGGAAGAAAAATAGTTCGACTTAAACGACCTCGTTGTCGGGGTTGAGAAATAAAAAGGAAATAAACCAAAATGGGTACTGCTCATAGCATCTTTGACGGGCATTGGAGTCTACGTTAGAATAAAGTTATTATTTTTTATATGGCAAGAGGGTAAATATTTAAAAATAATTTTAATAAAATTTATTTATAATAAAATTAATAGATGATATGTAATTTTTTTAATAATATATCTAATTAAAATACAATTAACAAAAAAAATAACTTTCACAATTTTTTTTTTCTATATTTTTCTGCGTTTTACTTTTTTTTCAAACTTTTTTTTTCATAAGGTAAATTTTTATTTTTCATAATTTTTGAAGTAATATGAAATCGTACTACATCTATCCAATTAAGAAAGAATATGTATTAAATGGTCCTGCACTTGTTATTTTATTTGTTTGACTGATCGAACATTAAAAAAAAATTAGTGAGAAATTGAAAGGAATCCTATTATTCAATTTATTTTTCATCTTTTTCTTTGCTTTTAAGAAGAGATTGGTTAATTCACAAAACAAAACAAAAAGAGATTGGGCAACACAAATGGGCAATTTTTTTTTCTTTGAGCGTGAACAAGAATAAAAGAGATAAAATTCTGAAGCAATTTCTATTCATCGAGCATTTTTTTTTCATCTGATTGCGAACAAGAAGAAGAAAAAAAATATGTCGCAAAAGAAAATTTTAAAATAATTGAAAAAAAAAAAAGTAAATTACTAAGTTACAATATCTAACAGATTTTTTAAAAATAAACAGTCTATTTGATAGTATATATTTTATTTTTTGTTATATGTGCTTCATAGATAGAGTCATTAAAGAGTTTATTTTTAAAATATTTTTATGTTTATGATGTAGTAATAAAAATAGAACAATTTACAGTATATTAAAAATGCTCTGTTTGTGACAACTTTTTTTTTTATCATCTTTTTTTTCTTCTTCTTTTGGTAATGGTATTTATCATCTTTTTTTTTATGTAAATACAATGTAATTGATATTTATATATAAATAACAGTAATAGGAGTGCATTGCATAATTTTGTTCTTCAAGGCTTCAAGCATTTCATTTTTGGCTTTTCCAAGCAAAACTACCTCTTCTGCTTCTTCATATGAATGAAAATGTAGAATAAATAAAAGAAAATCAAAATCAAAATAACAAGCCTTGTGTTTGTTAAAAAGATTGCTTTTTATTATTAAAGCGGCTTTTTTTTTCTTTCTTTTTTTAGCAACTTTTGGTCAAGTATAGAAAAAGGTAAAATAAATAAAAGAAAATACAAATAGCCATTGTGGACTGTGTGGCCTTGTGTTTGTTAAAACTTAAAAGCGCTGCTTTTCTTTTCGTTTTATTATTTTTCTTTTGGTACAATTGGGGGCAAGAGTTAAAAAGGCTATACATATATACTTGACCAAAAGTTACTTAAATTCTAAAATTTAGATTAATTATTAGCAATTGCAAACCTTAACTTAAATTTTTTGCTTCCATCCTTCTGCATAATTGATTTTTTAACACTGTAATTAAAAATACATTGGCCCATATCATTCATCGGATTGACAAATCATGGTTAAAATTGGAAAACAAGCACGGAAACAAGCAAATCCTAATTCATTTTGTAAACTCTATAAATTAATCATGGTTAAAATTGTTCTTACCTATAGTTCATACCTTTCTCAGCCGTTTTGGCTAATTAAGATCTAGTTTATAAAGTGACAAATTACTTGGAATAATTATGCATTGCATTTTTAGCAAAGCAAGTCTTACTATGATAATGGGAATATTGGTCATAGTAGTGATTGACAAAAATATTACAGTAGAAGCAGATCATCATCACCATTCTCTTCCTCCTCCATTTTCACCCCCTCTTCCTATTCCTCCAACATTTATCGACATGCACAATTTAGGGTTACAAACCTTTTCACTACAAAAAGTTTTATTTGTGCATGGAAAGAACCGTTGATTATTGCTTTGAAAGTGCTCTTGCTGGGAGACTTACCAGATCATTAAAAAATTGTTTGGAAGAATCAGATCAATGTTGCAACCAAAAGTACTTATAATCTGTTTTATATCNTTCCTCCAACATTTATCGATGCACTATTTAGGGTTACAAACCTTTTCACTACAAAAAGTTTTATTTGTGCATGGAAAGAGCCGTTGATTATTGCTTTGAAAGTGCTCTTGCTGGGAGACTTACCAGATCATTAAAAAATTGTTTGGAAGAATCAGATCAATGTTGCAACCAAAAGTACTTATAATCTGTTTTATATCACTGAAATTGGGCTATATATATAAAGTATGTAATATGATCTAGAGGTTCAATTTCAGATTTCAATTTCAGATACGGTAAAACATTTTAATCCCACCCTTTATGTTTCTCCATATAATACTCTTTTTCTTTTTTTATCTGAAAATGGGGATTTGAACTTAAAATTATTGTCTAAGGGATGAGAGTAATAAAAAGAAAAAGAAGTTTATCATATGTTATATAAACATTGATCAATGTAACTCTATGGAGGAAAATGTTAAGCTATAACTTCAATTAATTATTATTATTAGGATTGCTCAAATTCAAGATCTCAGGAATTTAGACATTGTCACTACACAATGTTTTGGTGTATATATACATGAATGATAACAGGGGTTTTGCTGCGATAAAAAAAATAAAAATAAAAATAAAAAAAAGTAAATTTAAGTAGAATTTTTATTTTATTTTTTATGTAAATGATATATTTTTCATAGATTATAGTGTGGATGATATATGAGTATGGTTTATGATATAACTGGATGTGTAATTTTAAGTTCTTTAATACTTAATTTAGATGCGATTGCNAATTTGGATAATATTGCTGGGATACCATTAAAGTTTTATTGATCAAAGGGGTTGGGTTTATAAATGATAATATTAATTTAAGAAAAAAGAAAGATGAAAAAAAAAAAGGAATTGGTTGGATTTACATAGAAAAGCCAAAATACTCTAATATATCACTTCCCTACATATATATTGCACAAGTACCACTTAATCAATTAGCTAATCCAACACTAAAGCCAAAGCCTACATGATATGTTTTCCAACATTTATAGCTATTTTACTAGTAGAACTAATTGCACATCCATACAGGGTCTAGAGAGCAATTTGTTTTTCTACATCAAGTCTAATTGGTAAAAGTACAACAGAGTACTAACCTCTCCAAATCTCATACATTGGATCTCAACTCTTTCATGACCTTACTAGTATCTTCCCCTTCAACTTTCTTATACACAAAACCCTTAGCAACCCAAACATAAACACACAAAAACAAACCACTCAAACCTGCTAATAACCAATAGAAGTAATCAAGATGAGACCTATTGAAATTGTTCCCAAGCCATTCCTCACCATGTTTAGAACTTATTTCTTGCACCAATGATATAATAAAACTGCTTAAAAAGCTCCCAATTCCAACAATGCTTATATATGCTGCTGCTCCTAAGCTTCTCATTGACTCTGGCATTTGGTCATAAAACAGCTCTTGAAGCCCAACCACTGTGAATGCATCAGACAATCCACATATCATGTATTGTGGGAATAGCCACCAAACTCTAATTGGCACTATTGCTTTGAGACTGTCTAAGAGATTGTGTTCTCTTGCAATTTTGACCCTTTTGGCCTCTACTAGAGCTGACACAACCATGTTGAGTATTGAGAGAAATAGGCCAACCCCAATTCTCTGTAGCACCGTTATGCCTGATGGGTGTTTGGTGAATTTCCGAGCAAAGGGAACGAAAAGTTTGTCGTAGATGGGGACAGCGACGAGGATGGTGAGGCCGACGAGGCCTTGGAGTATCGCCGGCGGGAGCAGGAAGTGTCCGATTGACCGGATCATTGTGCTGCTTTGCTTGGTGTAATAGGTGTGGATCTGAGCCTGGACTACATGGAACATTAAGCAACTTAGCCAGATGGGGACTAGACGAATGACAAGCTTTACTTCTTCTACTTGGTTTTGTGAGCATAGCCTCCATGGATTTCTTGTTTCTCTTGATGCATCAAGGTTGTCAATGATTGCTGCTTTGTCTAACACTCTAATTAATTTCAACAATTAGTTAATGGGGCAAAATGTAAATTAAACTAATAATCAAAAGCTTATGTATCTATATACATATAAGATTAGTAAAGCTTAGATCAGGACATCTGATTTTTGACTTTTCAATTTTTCAACTTAAATGATAAAATTGAAAGTCATGATGATTTCTGATTTGATATAAGATAACTATCATAGAACTAAGATAATTATTCTAATAATCTTTATATTATTTGATGAATTAATGAATAATTATCAAAAAAAAAATAGAGCATACAATGATGATAAAAATGATATCTATTATATTCATATTGATCATTAATGATTAAAGGATTTTAAAAATTATCTTATACACAGTAAGTACTAAAGAAAGTGTTGATTAACTTTATTTCTCAAGACAAACACTAAATCAAAAAATTCACTTTTTTCCTTATTAGTTTAATAATTTTGTTAAAGCAAAAGATTGATTAGATAATATATTAAATTTGGCTGTTTTTGTTTTCTAAAGATTAATGAGTTCAAAAAGAATGAAAAGAAACAAGTACATAAATAATTTGACAAAGTAATTTTGTTTTTGGTTCAAAGTGGGATAATGAAAAGCAGAAGATAGTGAAAAGCCAATAAGGAAGTAGCAGGGAGACAAAAAAAACTGACAAAATAACAGCTGGTCATCATCACTTCTGCATTTGGCTACCTAGAATTTTTTATTTTTTTTTGGACGGAAATTAAATTGAGCATTTAAAGCTTTGTGTAATTTAGTAATGATGAAAAAAAAAACGATTAGACGTTTTTTTTGTTTTGGTCCACATAAAAGGCCATGTGATCACAGTGGCTTTGAGTGGGTAGCCAGTTTCTATTCTCATGTGGCCACCTCATATTACCTACTTTGGAGCAAAAATTAAATAGCTTTTTGGATCATTCCGGATACAAAACCTATCACTGTCATGCTGGTTCCATGTATATATTTTTGTGTATGAAAATTTCGTGACTCCAGACCACTTAATTTTTTTTTCCTTCTTCTGAGACAGAAACTAAAATAAATATGACCCATATATTTTCCACTTCTATTTTATTCTCAATTTAATTTTTGAAAAAATTACATCTCGTATGTGATGATGCACCGTCACAATCTATAATGTATTTGTATTATATTGTTAATTTAATTTATTATAATATCAAATTATTTTAGAATATAAAATTCAAATTTATATTTTATATATAGTGGCAGTGGGGCTCAATTATCGATTTTGTCTTCTTTTTTCTGGTAAAGTTGATGTTGGACTCAAATCAATAAAAATATTTATTTTTTCTATTTTTTTTCTTGTTACAAAAAATTAATTCACTTAGTTGACCATGAGTGAGTAACTGTTGGAATTGACACATACCTGAATTGACTGGTACGGTCCAAAATGTAAGCACGACCCTTCGCCCGGGCCCCACTCCTCTCGTGATCCTCATAGTAGACCCCCAAACACCCGCGCGTCTCGTCCACGCGCCACTTCCTTGCCGCCGCTACAAGCACTTGAGCGACCGAAGTTATCGGACTGCCTACAGGAGCCTGCCTCCGGTACCTCTTGAATCCCAACAGAAACAATGCCAGCGCCGCCGCTAGAACCGCCGTCAACATCCAGAATCCCACCGCCCAGCTAATATTGTCCTATAAAATTCAAACATACAGTCAAAAAGTCAAAATTATATATATATATAATGGGATGTTGGAATTTTTTTTTTT
>QANX01006568.1:0-57935 GCA_003254975.1 Ochetophila trinervis
GTAGCTGCTGCCCATGAAGACCCAAACGGCCAAAAAACTTGGGAAAAAAAAGGGCAAAAGCCACCTCCAAGGGCCAAAAAATTTGGGAAAAAAAGGACAAATCCAACTCCAAGGCAAGAGCCTGCCTTGGCGCCTGCCTAGGCGCCTGGTAGCTGCTGCCAATGAAGACCCCCTCCCCTAAAACATGGGAAAAACATGCCAAACTCCAACTCCAAGACAGGCGCCTGCCTTAGCGCCTTCCTTCTCGCCTGGTAGCTGCTGCCCATGAAGACCTAAANGTAGCTGCTGCCATGAAGACCCAAACGGCCAAAAAACTTGGGAAAATAAGGCAAAATCCACCTCCAAGGCAGGCGCCTGCCATAGCGCCTGCCTTCTCGCCTGGTAGCTGCTGCCCATGAAGACCCAACGGCCAAAAATCTTGGGGAAAAAAAGGGCAAAAGCCACCTCCAAGGGCCAAAAAATAGCTGCTGCCATGAAGACCCAAACGGCCAAAAAACTTGGGAGAATAAGGCAAAATCCACCTCCAAGGCAGGCGCCTGCCATAGCGCCTGCCTTCTCGCCTGGTAGCTGCTGCCCATGAAGACCCAACGGCCAAAAATCTTGGGGAAAAAAGGGCAAAATCCACCTCCAAGGGTTACACAAAATTGGGAAAAAAAAGGCAAAATCCAACTCCACGGGAGGCGCCTGCCTTAGCGCCTGCCTTCTCGCCTGGTAGCTGCTGCCATGAAGACCCAAACGGCCAAAAAACTTGGTAAAAAAAGGCCAAATCCAACTCCAAGGCATGCGCCTGCCTTATCGCCTGGTAGCTGCTGCCATGAAGACCCAAACGGCCAAAAAATTTGGGAAAAAAGGCAAAATCCACCTCCAAGGCCGGCGCCTGCCTTAGCGCCTGGTAGCTGCTGCCCATGAAGACCCAAACGGCCAAATAACTTGGGGAAAAAAAGGCAAACTCCACCTCCAAGGCAGGCGCCTGCCTTAGCGCTTGCCTTCTTGCCTGGTAGCTGCTGCCCATGAAGACCCAAACGGCCAAAAATCCAGGGGAAAAAAGGCAAACTCCACCTCCAAGGCAGGCGCCTGCCTTAGCGCCTGCCTTCTCGCCTGGTAGCTGCTGCCCATGAAGACCCAAACGGCCAAAAATCTTGGGGAAAAAAGGCAAACTCCACCTCCAAGGCAGGCGCCTGCCTTAGCGCCTTCCTTCTCGCCTGGTCGCTGCTGCCCATGAAGACCCAAACGGCCAAAAATCTTGGGAAAAAAAAGGGCAAAATCCACCTCCAAGGGTTAAAAAAAATTGGGGAAAAAAAGGCAAACTCCAACTCCATAGCAGGCGCCTGCCTTAGAGCCTGCCATCTCGCCTGGTAGCTGCTGCCCATGAAGACCCAAACAGCCAAAATTCTTACGAAAAAAAAGGGCAAAATCCACCTCCAAGGGTTAAAAAAAATTGGGGAAAAAAAGGCAAAGTCCAACTCCAAGGCAGGCGCCTGCCTTAGCGTCTGCCTTCTCGCCTGGTATCTGCTGCCATGAAGACCCAAACGGCCAAAAAACTTGGTCCATATTCAGTAATTTTGTCTTAAGTTGGAATATTTTCCAAAATCCGTAACTTTATTCCATAATTAGTAATTTTTGGTCCATATTCAGTAATTTTGTCTTACGTTATAATAGTTTCCAAACTTCGTAACTTTCTTCCCTAATGAGTAATTTTTGGTCCATATTTAGTAATTTTATCTTATGCTGTAAAATTTTTCAAACTACATAACTTTCTTCCATAAATAGTAATTTTTGGTCCATATTCAGTAAGTTTGTCTTACGGTATAATATTTTCCAAAATCAGTAACTTTCTTCCATACTCCGTAATTTTTTCCCATATTCAGTAATTTTGTCTTACGTTGTAATAGTTTTCAAAATCCGTAACTTTCTTCCATACTTAGTAATTTTGGTCCATATTCAGTAAGTTTGTCTTATGTTGTAATGTTTTACAAAATAAGTAACTTTCTTCCATACTCAGTAATTTTTTCCCATATTCAGTAATTTTGTCTAACGTTATAATAGTTTCCAAAAACCGTAACTTTCTTCCATACTTAGTAATTGGTTGTCCATATTTAGTAATTTTCTCTTACGTTGTAATAGTTTCCAAAATCTGTAATTTTCTTCCATAATTAGTAATTTTTGGTCCATATTTAGTAAGTTTGTCTTACGTTGTAATGTTTTCCAAAATTCGTAACTTTCTTCCATACTTAGTAATTTGTTGTCCATATTTAGTAATTTTGTCTGACGTTGTAATATTTTACAAAATTAGTAACTTTCTTACATAAATAGTAATTTTTGATCCATATTCAGTAATTTTGTCTTACGGTGTAATGTTTTCCAAACTTCATAACTTTCTTCCATACTTAGTAATTTTTTCCCATTTTCAGTAATTTTGTCGTACGTTGTAATAGTTTCCAAATTTCATAACTTTCTTCCATACTTAGTAATTGTTTCCCATATTCAGTAATTTTGTCTTACGTTGTAATAGTTTCCAAAATTCGTAACTTTCTTACATACTTAGTAATTTGTTCCCATATTCAGTATTTTTTTCCATAATACGTAATTGTGTCCAAAACATGTAACTTTTTTCCATAATCTGTTATTTTTCCCATATGATGTAAAAATAAAATTGACATGTGGCATTTTTATGACCATTCCTTCATTTTCTTGCCCATATCATTATTTCTCCCCATTTTTGCCCTTTTGCAACTGGTTTCACCGGTTTTTTTTTTTTTTTTCAAAATTTTTTTTGCCATGTGTCAACCATAGAATGGGGTCTCCAAAGAGGTTTATTTAAGTGGGTTTCACTTGAGTCTAGCCCGTTTCTTCATGAAATTTTCCACAAAATGTTTGATTCCCCATCACCTTTCAATTCAAAGCTGTCAGTTTAACCATTTTTCTTATTTTTTATTTATGAATAAAGCTTTCCGTTTAAGCTTGTCACTAACTGTTTCTGTAATAATGACATAGGTCAGTCGTCACTAGACCAAAGATTCTACTTCACATAATTTAGGATTTGTAATCACACTTTATATCCCACTTATTTATAAAAGTTTGACACGTAATTCCATAATTTAAACAAAGTTTAACACGCAGTTCCATAATTCCATTATTATAGTACAAAATTATTTCTTCTCTGTTTAAGGGTTAAGAGTTTTAATTTCAATGGTTTGTTGGGTAGGTAATAAATTCGTAGCCGATATATATAAAACTGTGGAACCTCATCCATGTAGTTAAAGTAAGGTGTATTCGCGGGCTTGTTTTCTCAAATTTTATAAACAATTTCATGGCAATAGTTCTTATATATATATATATTTCCCTTATTGAGGCTTTGTTTTGGCATGAATTACGTACTTATGCATCGATGCTAATGAAAAATAGTTACCACACCAGACTGGAGGAAAATTTTTGGTGAATATCCACTGTATATATTGTTTGGGAATGCGAACGCACAAACTATACTGCAGGTAATTCTTAGAAAATCAAATATATATAATTTTAATTTATGATGCAGATACTGATAAATTATTAACTCGTAGTTGGCCATTGATAATTCTTATCAACAAAAAGTTTGCATGCATGATATTTTTAAATAAATAATTATACAATAAGTATACTACAAATAATTAATTATACTATAAGTAATCATATACGACTTTGCTAAAGGACTTGTTATATATAAATGAAATTAATAGCTAGAGTTGAGATAATATCCTAGCTAGTTTGAAAGCATATCTGACATTATGATACTTTCTTTACAACCTATTTCTAGAGTCCGAGGATGCATATATATCAATTATGAACACATTTATCATTCCCATATGTACACTATAAACTAAGCAGCCGGAGCTTACCACATTCCATAATCATAGTCTACAAGTAAAATGATTGCATGGTGGATCACTTTTCTTTTATTTGAAAAACGTTGAATCGCATTCCACAGATGACCCATCCCATTCCGCAAAATATCAAAGCTTTTGCCATCTGGATTCTCCGCCCAGCAATTTAGGCGACGCAAAGTCAACATCCTCAACAAGTAATATCCTCTCTTTGCTTTCTTCACAATTTTATTAATTTTGGACTTGTTAAACCTCAGACGTACCTACTTTTTTTTTTTTTGGTGAATGAAACAGAAGGTACCTACTTTACCAATACGCATGCTTCTTTTATGATTTTTGATAATGCGTATCCAACCAATCATTATTCCCTCACGAGAACAGATCTAAAAGGATCCCATTTACTTAACCTTTAATACAGTTTCTTTTGCTTATTATATTCATGGAGGCAAATCACTGGGTTTCACAGCTCCAAAGCCACAAAAAAAGAATATTTTTTTTTCCTTTACTTGTTGGTTTGGATAAAGAATATTTGCTCTCCAATTAAAATTACACTATTTACCATTACAAAAAAATAAAATAAAATAAATTGCACTTTCTAGTATAGCAGCCTCACTTTATGAGCTTATAATTGGGAAAATTAACACACATTTCATGAGGTCCAGCATTTGTGTTGGGAGCTTTCTGGGGTTTGTTTGGTTAAGTAGAATTGAAGTACAAGAAAATAATGCAGTATAAGCTAGCAGAAGTGTAGTTTCAGTGAGAATTACAAAGCCATGGAGGTTTTCTCCAGGTCAACTCGAGTGGAAAACGATGAAGAAGCTCTGAAATGGGCTGCTTTAGAAAGATTACCTACAGCTTTACGTATTAGGAGAGGTTTACTCACAGAGACTGAGGGTCAAACTAGAGAGGTTGATATTAGGAATCTTGGGTTACTGGAGAGGAGATCTTTGATAGAGAGGCTGGTTAAAAATGCAGAGAGAGATAACGAGAAGTTCTTGTTGAAACTCAAGGAGCGCATTGATAGGTGATTTTCATGAATAAAAAATTGCCATCCTTTTCGATTCCTATTGTATTATTGTTGTTGTTGTTTTGTGTGTGTGTGTGTGTTTTTTTTTTTTTGCTGGTTAACTTTTACCATCAGGGAGTTTATCAAAAAAGGAAAAAGAAAAAGAAATTTTACTATCTGGGTCTTGGAGTTTTTCATGTTGTTTCTGTTTCTTTTTCCAAATTCGTCAAGTTTTTTCAATATGATAAGCTTCTATAAGAATTTTGGTTTAGAAAGTTGGGATTTTTTCTTTATATTTTTCATTTTTCTGTTAAGAAGCAATTTTTTTATTTGAATGTGTTTGTAATTCGTGGTGCTCTGCCTCTGTTTTGCCAAATTAAAACTCTAAAGAGTTGGACTTGATATTCCAACAATTGAAGTACGTTTTGAGCATCTAAATGTGGAGGCAGAGGTCTATGTTGGAAGCAGAGCATTACCAACAATATTGAACTTCTCTTTCAATATTTTAGAGGTAATTAAGTTCTCTTCTAATTCATAGTGTTATTAACTATTTTTTGTAGATATGTTTACCCTTAAAAAATCTCTCTCTCTCTCTAGGAAATCTTTAATTATCTTCACATTCTTCCAAGTAGAAAGACAACATTACCAATTCTTCAAGACATCAGTGGTATCATCAAACCTCAAAGGTGAGTAGGTACAAAGTATGAATTATGCGTACCATGTAGTCTCAACATAGTTCATGTCTCATTTTGTTAGTTCAATTCTTGCAGACTGACAATGCTTTTAGGTCCCCCGAGCTCGGGAAAGACAACGTTCCTATTGGCTTTGGCTGGAAAACTTAGCGCAGATTTAAAAGTAAGTAACTTATCTTTATCAATTTATCTTCATAATCATATAAATATCATCTTCTGATATATCAAAATAAATGGCTATTAACGAAATTTAAAAGTTTTTGGGAAGAGTTACGTACAATGGACATGGAATGGAGGAGTTTGTACCGCAAAGGACGTCAGCATACATAAGTCAACATGATCTCCACATTGGAGAAATGACTGTTAGAGAAACACTTGCTTTCTCAGCAAGATGTCAAGGGGTTGGACCACATTATGGTCAGTTACAGCATCATGAATTTGACTGATATATTTTATATTTAGAAAAAAAAAGGGTCTAATTTTTTAATTCTTTTGGATTTTGAAAAATATTCAGAGATTTTGGCTGAATTATTAAGAAGAGAGAAGGCGGCGAATATTAAACCAGATCCAGATATTGATATCTACATGAAGGTGAGAGATATAATAACCCTTTTCATGTGTTAATTTTCTGTTTCTATTTCTTATCTGCATATAACAAGTCGATAATCTGTAAATCCTCGACGTTTCAAAATCTGCAGGCAGCAGCACTAGAAGGGCAAGAGGCCAATGTAGCTGTTGATTATATTCTCAAGGTACCATTCATGTGAAGAGAATGTATTCAGCCTGCAACATAAATATATTTTAATATTTGTTTCTGTTTTCAATCTTTTGCAGATTTTGGGACTTCAAGTCTGTGCTGATACTATGGTTGGTGATGAATTGGTGAGAGGTATCTCCGGAGGAGAAAAGAAACGAGTCACAACCGGTAAAAAATGACGTAGAACAACATTTTATATCCAACCACACTGAATTTTGAGCCACTTTGAATTCCCATTGACCATGTACTTGTAGTTTATCATTCTGAGACTTGTGCTGATTTATGATGCAGGGGAGATGTTGGTTGGACCTTCTAGAGCTCTGTTCATGGATGAGATATCAACTGGTTTGGACAGTTCAACAACTTTCCAAATTGTAAATTCAATAAAGCAATCCATCCATATTCTCAAGGGAACTGCAGTCATCTCTCTACTACAGCCAGCCCCTGAAACTTACGACTTATTTGATGATATCATACTCCTATCAGATGGAAAAATTGTGTATCAAGGACCGCGTGAAAATGTGCTTGAATTTTTTGAATGCATGGGTTTCAAATGTCCCGAGAGGAAAGGAGTTGCTGACTTCCTACAGGAGGTAAATCTTATCTAGAATCAACGCATCCTTCTGGAATGTTTCCTTTTACTCTCCTTGGCATGTTAAAATTTTCTTTTATTTACTCTTGCTCTGGTGAGGTTGCACTAGGTAACATCAAGGAAAGATCAAGAGCAGTACTGGGCACATAGAGATGAGCCGTATAGCTTTGTTACTGTCAATGAATTTGCCGAAGCATTCCAGTCATTTCACATTGGTCAAAAGCTCGGAGATGAGCTTGCTACTCCATTTGACAAGTCTAAAAGCCACCCTGCTGCTTTAACAACAAAGAAATATGTTGAAAGCAAGGAGTTGTTCAAAGCTTGTTTTTCTAGAGAACTCTTGCTGATGAAGAGAAACTCATTTGCCTACATTTTCAAATTGACCCTAGTGAGTTATAATAATTTGAATTTTTCTTTCAGACTAAAGAATTTCAGCTTTTTAACCATGTTTGTATGTTTAAAGTTTTGATTTGGAAGCACCAAGAATGATTACAAGTTAGTACTTCATGTTTGATGTATTGGCTTGATATGTGCATTATTTTGCCTGCTTTCTACCAGTTTGAGGGTCTAATCTTTTATTCTTTTATTTCCTGATTCTTTTATTTTCAGCTTATTATCTTAGCGTCTACTACAATGACAATATTTCTACGTACGGAGATGCATCGGGATACAATGATAGATGGTGAAGTTTATATGGGTGCTTTGTTCTTTTCTGTTGTTGTAGCTATGTTCAATGGCATATCAGAACTCAATATGGCCATCATGAAACTTCCAGTCTTTTACAAGCAAAGAGATCTTTTTTTCTATCCTTCATGGGCATACTCCATACCTACATGGATCCTCAAGATCCCAATAAGCTTTGTAGAAGCTGCCATTTGGGTGGGCATGACTTACTATGTCATAGGCTTTGATCCAAGTGTTGAAAGGTAAAACAAACAGAGCATCTTAATTGATCAGATTTCATGTTTTGGTGGATGAGGTTACAGTTTTTCATTGAAACTCTGAATTGCAGGTTCTTCAGGCAGTACTTGATTCTCCTGTGCATTAATCAGATGGCATCCGGGCTCTTCCGGATGATGGCAGCAGTAGGAAGGAATATAATTGTTTCTGGCACAATTGGGTCATTTGCTTTACTTGTAGTCATGGTTTTGGGTGGATTTATCATTTCTCGAGGTGAATTAATAATTAAATAAATTTGGGAGCTGAGAAGTTTTCTATTTCACATGACGATTGATTCATGTTATCTGCGTTTTGCATCAGAGGATATACAGACTTGGTGGTTGTGGGGCTACTGGATCTCGCCCATGATGTATGGACAAAACGCAATAGCCGTAAATGAATTTCTTGGAAAGAGTTGGAAACATGTAATCTTCTCTAGTTGGAAATTTGACAAGAAAACTGAATTACAAGGTATATAAATGTCAAGATGAGAGAACAATAACGGAAACATTTTTGTACAGGTTCCGCCTAATTCGACAGAACCATTAGGAGTTTTGGTGTTGAAATCTCGTGGTATTTTTCCAGAAGCATATTGGTATTGGATTGGAATTGCAGCTTTAGTTGGATATGCTTTTCTCTTCAATTTTCTTTTCGCATTGGCTCTACAATACCTGAACCGTAAGTGTCATCTTTTCTTTTTCTTTTTTTTTTCTTTTTCTTTTATAAGCTCCCAAATTAAGCTTCCCTTTCTGACAATTGGATGAACATGCTCCAGCATTTGGAAAGCCTCAAGCAGTACTATCCAAAGAGAGCTTGGCAGAGAGAAATGTGAACAGAGCTGGAGAATCCATTGAGCTATCTACAAGAGAAAAAATATCTTTTGGTGGGTCAATCCAGTTTTTATTCTACATTGGTTTATGTATTATAATGTTCAAGCTATTTGAATAATTACTCGCATAACACTGCAGCCAAAAGCAGTACTAGCGAAGGTCAAACAAGTGTACAGTCATCATCTGCAAAAGTGGGCAGAACTAGTTATGCTAATAAGAATAGGAAGCGCGGGATGGTTCTTCCTTTTCAGCCCCATTCCATCTCTTTTGATGAAATAAGATATTCCATGGACATGCCACAGGTACTCAATCATGCACTCATGAAATAGCATATTCAACAATCTCGCAATTGTTTTGTGTTTCAGATAATTACAATAATATACAATGCCTAACATCGTGAATTCTGAACCATGGCTGCAGGAAATGAAAGGTCAGGGAATTAATGATATTCGACTTGAACTTTTGAAGGGTGTGAGTGGTTCTTTCACTCCAGGAGTTCTAACAGCTCTAATGGGTGTTACTGGTGCTGGCAAAACCACTTTAATGGATGTACTGGCCGGAAGGAAAACTGGCGGGCACATTGAGGGAAGCATTATAATATCTGGGTACCCAAAAAAGCAAGAAACATTCGCACGCATATCAGGGTACTGTGAGCAAACTGATATACATTCTCCTCATGTTACAGTCTATGAATCTCTGCTTTATTCAGCATGGCTTCGATTACCTCATGAGGTTGACTCTGAAACCAGAAAGGTATTCGTTTCAGCATTATGTTAATTTAAATATTTACCTTATACATTTTAGAATTGATAAAAATTTTGGAGTGGTTTGTTTGACAATGTATTTCAAAGTTACATTCTAATTTTAAAGACAAAAAAGATTTTCTTTTTAACATGGTCAAAACTTTTGAATGTTACCAATGGTTATAAATGAAAGGCTTAATGGATTTTAGATGTTCATTGAGGAAGTCATGGATCTGGTGGAGCTGACCTCTTTAAGGGAAGCACTTGTTGGATTACCTGGTGTGAATGGGCTTTCAACTGAGCAGCGTAAAAGGCTTACTATTGCCGTTGAGCTTGTTGCCAACCCGTCTATAATATTCATGGATGAACCAACCTCTGGCCTTGATGCCAGGGCAGCAGCCATTGTAATGAGGACAGTGAGAAACACGGTGGACACAGGACGAACTGTTGTTTGCACCATCCACCAGCCAAGCATTGATATATTTGATGCTTTTGATGAGGTTAGATATCTTCCAAGGTAAGGAAACTTTCATACTACATTACTAATATAGAATGATTTACTTAAATCTTATAACTTAATTGCAGCTATTTCTTCTGAAGTTGGGAGGTGAGCAGATATATGCTGGTCCATTAGGTCCCCATTCATCCAACCTGATCAAGTACTTTGAGGTCAGAAACTCTAATTTAAAGACTAGATTATGCATTTTACCATGCCATTTCAGAATAACTAACATTTATGAACTATGTTTTTTATTAAGGCAATTGATGGAGTTCCTAAGATCAGAGATGGTTATAACCCGGCAACATGGACGCTGGAAATTACTTCAGCAGCACATGAGGCATCTCTTGGGGTCAACTTCACAGATGTGTACAAGAACTCAGAACTCTACAAGTAATTCTTTTGTTCGAAGTTGTTTCATTACACAGCAGAATCTCTGATAAGATTGTTAAAGGTTTCCAAGATTAGCCAAACGATTTGAAGGCTTTTCTATTGATTTTATATGCTGATGAATACTCTCTTTGGCCCAATATCCAGGAGAAACAAAGCACTGATCAAGGAACTAAGTACACCTCCACCAGGTTCCAATGATCTTTACTTCTCTACAAGGCATTCCCAGTCTTTCTTCAATCAATGCCTAGCTTGCTTATGGAAACTGCATTGGTCCTACTGGCGAAACCCATCATACAGTGCAGTTAGACTCTTCTTCACAACTTTCATTGCGCTATTGTTTGGGATGATCTTCTGGAATCTTGGATCGAAATGGTAATAATATTCAAGTAATAAGAAAAAAAGCCATGGTAATGGGATCCAAAGCTTTTAAAGTTTTTAGCCACTAAAATGTTCAAACTCTTAAATAACTGCAGGAGAAGGCAGCAGGATCTCTTTAATGCAATGGGCTCCATGTATGCTTCTGTCATCTTCATTGGTGTACAAAATGGCACCTCAGTTCAGCCGGTTGTGGGTATTGAGAGAACAGTCTTTTACAGAGAAAAAGCAGCCGGCATGTATTCAGCTTTACCATATGCATTTGCACAGGTACTAATCGCTTCCACTATTTGGTTCATGAGTTCAAAAACTGACACTTTTCCAAGACAATGTCGAAAAATCCACAGAAATTAAAATACATTGTATGAAAATACAGAACAAACCACATGGAAATAGTTGCAATATTGATCCATCCTTCATGGTAGCTCATCAAAATGGTTGTTTTCACGTTGTCCTCATGAAGTTTCTTTTTCTTACAGATAATAATTGAGCTTCCCTACATTTTCAGCCAGACAATCATATATGGGGTTATAGTATATGCTATGATGGGATTTGACTGGACAGTTTCCAAGTTCTTTTGGTATCTCTTCTTCATGTATTTTTCCTTCTTATATTTCACATTCTATGGGATGATGAGCATGGCTATGACACCAAACCACCATGTTGCTGCCATTCTTTCATCTGCCTTCTATGCAATATGGAATCTTTTCTCAGGATTTGTGGTTCCTCCAACAGTAAGTGCCATTTTCTTCATGTGTATACATACATATTTACAAATAATATATATAATAATATTTTTTTATCGTGTCTTATCGTGACACATCGTGATAACGTGTTCCAATCTGTTTCAATCCGTTTTCTTATCGTGTCTTATCGTGTGACACTGATATCAATCCGACCCGATATCGCGGACCCAAACCTGCAAATTATCGGATCGTTTCGAGTCGGATTATCGTGTCGTGTAACATTTTACCAGGTCTACTTGAAATGCCATAATCCATCATCAGTCTTGACAAATGGTATCAAATAATATTTTTTTGAAACTATAATCCATTATGCACTTTGTTTCACAAATTAAAAACAATTTTAAGTAACGTTTATCATTAAATATTATTTTATAGTTAAAAGAAAAAAGTGCAAAACAAATGGCTAATTTCTATCTCTCATTTTCTTGGTTATATGTTTTCTCTTTCCTATTACATGCCTAAGGGAAAAAAGAAAAAAAATGTAACAAAGAACAGTTAAAAGAATATTCTATAATGATGATGAGGATGCAGTACAAATCTCATAGATTTGTTTGAAATTTGCTTTGTTGATCTGATGAAGAAGGTTAGTCAGCAATTTTCCAAATGCAGCGGTATGTAGTATCTATCACTTTTTAACTTGCAATCTTATTAGCAAATTAGCAATAATAAGAATAGTTTACCATCTATGGGAAGATTCTCCGAATAAAAAAAGACAGATTCATTGCCAAAATTACATGGATTAGCAGCAAAACAATGAAGCAAAGACCTTTCCGTAATTTCCTAACCAACAAAAAAAAAAAAATCTTTGGACTAAAAAAATATTAATGGGTGTATATCTAAATACTTTTCAATTTTCATCAAAAATAATGTTAAAAATTAGCCCTCCTACTGAAAAATTAATACTAATTTGCACACGAACTACCTCTCTGTTACCAAATCTTCCATCTTTGATTAATTCTTACAAGTATTTTTTTAATTTCTGTTCACAAATCTTTATTCATTTGTAAAATTTATTTACAACGGAAAGGGACAAAATCTTACACGT
Source organism: Ochetophila trinervis (assembly GCA_003254975.1). Taxonomy (NCBI): domain Eukaryota; kingdom Viridiplantae; phylum Streptophyta; class Magnoliopsida; order Rosales; family Rhamnaceae; genus Ochetophila; species Ochetophila trinervis. The sequence continues at coordinate 12,481 of QANX01006568.1, forward strand.
CACCCAATTAGGAGTACTTGTTCATACATTTCCCGAAGAGTTGACCAAATGCTAAATACCTTTTTTCTTATTTTTTTGGAGACAAAAAAACACTTAAAAATTACGATCAAAATTTAATATTGGATCAAACTTAAAAATTATGATTAATATACAAATCACGGAGTGCGCATCTTTATGATTAATCCAAGGTTGCCAAAAGGCAACCTTTTTGGCAAATACTAAATACTAAATACCTTTTTTCTGATTTTTTTTAGACAAAAAATCACTTAAAAATTACCATCAAAATAAAATATTGGATCAAACTTAAAAAATTATAATTAATATACAAATCAAGGAGTGCGCATCTATATGATTAATGCAAGGTTGCCAAAAGGCAAACTCTAGTTCATATTTACGGGTAAAAAAAAATTCAGACTGAATTTAAAAATAAAAATAAAACTATTGAAATTTCTTTTCTGAAAAAAAACTATTGAATTTTTATTCTATGGAAAAGGAAAGAAAAAAAATCATTGACTTTTCTTAGTCAAAATTCGTCGAAGATGAAAATTGAAACGGAAGAAATTTGGTCTTTTTATGGCCCATAATTACAGTACGGTATCTAAGCCTCTCACACCCTTTATAAAACGGGAAAGGACCACCAAAACTATTTCAGACCTGACTAGTGTTCGACAAAATGGTGATGAGAGAAGCATCTTGTCTTTCTCTCGTTTTTCTTTTTCTGATTTTTCATGTTTCCTCTTCATTGGCATCCTCGGATTCAGTCTACGACACTTTTCTCCAATGTCTAGAAAACAACACAAACCAATCCGACCAAGTTTCAAACATACTTTATTCTCCGACAAACGCTTCCTTTTCCAAAGTTCTTAGCAATTACATCAGAAATGCCCGGTTAAACCGAACTGAGACGAGGAAACCTTTGCTCATCGTCACTCCAACCGAAGAATCCCATGTCGGAGCCGCAGTAATATGCTCCAAAACGGCCGGAATCCAACTCAAGATAAGAAGCGGCGGTCATGACTACGAGGGCATTTCGTACGTCTCGGAAGTGCCGTTTATCATCCTCGACATGTTCAATTTCAAGTCCATCGCCGTCGATATCGCCGACGAGTCGGTTTGGGTTCAGTCCGGCGCGACTCTTGGAGAGCTCTACTACGAAATCTGGAAGAAAAGCAAAGTCCACGGCTTCCCTGCAGGAGTCTGTCCTACCGTCGGAATCGGCGGGCATATCAGCGGCGGAGGGTACGGAAACATGCTGAGGAAGTACGGCCTGTCGGTGGACTATGTTGTCGACGCTCAGATAGTCGACGTGAATGGGAAACTCCTGGACCGGAAATCAATGGGGGAAGATCTTTTCTGGGCTATCAGAGGAGGAGGAGGAGCCAGTTTCGGAGTCATATTGTCTTACAAACTCAAGATGGTTCCTGTCCCCGAAACGGTTACTGTTTTTCGGATCGAAACGTTGTTGGATCAGAACTCAGCGACGACCGACATTGTTTATACATGGCAATTTGTTGCTCCGAGTACTGACGGTGGTCTTTTCATGAGGATGCTTCTGCAACCGGTGAGTTCGAAGGTGACAAAGGGGACGAAGACAGTCAGAGCAACCATTATTGCTCTGTATCTTGGAACCGCAGATCAACTGGTTTCGCTGTTGGGGAAGGAGTTTCCTGTGCTGGGTTTGAAGAAGGAAGATTGTATTGAATCTAGTTGGATTGATTCAGTGCTTTGGTGGGCTAATTTCGACAATGGAACTTCCCCAGATGTGCTTCTCGACAGAGCTTTAGATTCGGCCGATTTCCTCAGAAGAAAGTCGGATTATGTTCAGAACCCAATTTCAAAAGATGGGTTGGAGTGGATTTTCAAAAGGCTGATCGAATTGGGAAAACCCGGTTTCGTTTTCAATCCTTACGGTGGCAAAATGGGCGAAATCTCTGCTTCGGAGACTCCATTTCCACACCGAGCAGGGAATTTGTACAAAATCCAGTATTCGGTGAACTGGGATGAAGTTGAAACCGACATAGAAAAGAATTATACGACACAGATAAGGAGGCTTTACAGTTACATGACACCATTCGTGTCGAAAAACCCAAGAAGTGCTTTTCTGAATTACAGAGACCTTGACATTGGAATCACTACCAATGGCAACGATAGATATCAACAAGGGAGGGTTTACGGTTTGAAATACTTCAATAACAACTTTGATAGATTGGTGAAGATAAAGACTGCCGTTGATCCAGACAATTTCTTCTGGAATGAACAGAGCATCCCAACACTTCCAAGTAAGGCATAGGAAAAAAAAATTATCAGCGATGGCACACATATGGAATTCTCATTTCTTTGTTATTGAGATGATAATCCAGCTCCTTATTTGGCCTGGAAAAAAAAAGCATTGTTTAGTGATTATAGATATGGAGATCTTAGTTCTGCAACATAGTTTTTGAATCTAATTTTTTCGTTGTTGAAGTTCTTAGTTGGTGTTACAAGTCAAAGTTTATTTGTTTATTTAACTTTTGGGATAATTGCCACCGCATAAATTTTAATTAAAAATATTTTATTTTATTTTATTTTTAATAATAAAATAAAGCTAACTTGAGTTTCTGTTAATTGGAACAAATGTGGATTGAGTTTTGTTTTATTCTTCAGTCTGCAACATATTTTGGTGAATGCTCAACTTAGGTCTTTAGCTTCAGCATGCACCAAAATAAATAAAATGTCAAAATATATGTTCCTTTTGAAATGAGAATGAATGGGATGTAATTGGATGGAACCTTCATGCCTTTCTAGTTTGAAATGACGCGGTTAAGTAATGACGATGATCAGGATTTGGGCTCCAATTTGCGTCGGTAGGTCTTGACTTTACTTTTAGGCAGCCATGTGGGTGGTTCCCAATTGCCATCCAGTAGTACTAGAGAGTAACAATAACTAACGGTATCTATTTTTGTCGATCGAGTTCCATGTGCTAATAGGTTGCTCGCTTGATCAACATGGAATATGCAGAAAAATGAAACTTTTTTTTAACACTTGAATTTATAGTGAGTGTTGATTGGTGAATACTTTGTCAAGCGTATGGAGTGTTTTCCGGATATCGGGTTTTTGCTGTCAGTACCCGGTTCCAAATTTTGCGCTCTACTTGTTTGATGTTATTCCTCAACGTTAAACCGTTTGTTTATTCTAAATGAGATTGTGCTTTTTGCAATAAATTATGGAATGCACCTTTCTGGCTTTGAGCATAGATAGGACTTATATTGACAGTGTTATTGCTGTCTCTTGTAGATGTTAGATTGGCCATATCTCGAGTTAAATTGTGGTTGTTATTCGAGGTCTATGGTTGAAATTTGTGCAGGGTGCTTAATCTTGAAATGTCTTTGGAACTGGACACATAGGCATCTGCAGTTCTGTGGGTAAATGTGCAAATAATCCCATTGCAATTGTCTTCTTCTCCATTTTAATCATCGTTTTCAAGTTGGCAGCATCGTTTTCGACAAGAAAACCCTGACCCTTTGGTGCAATGCCTATTGCATGTCTTGTTTTTAAAGTTTAACATGGCTGTCAACTTTCCCAAAATGGTGATGTTTGATCCCATCATCACTAGTTTTTCCTTTCCATCCGATTTCATTTGGGAGACGGTCCATATAGACCACCTGTAAAAAGCCAGGCTGCTGAATGTGATTGCATAAATTTAGTAGGTTCCTTGCTTACTTGTTATATGACTGAGTCAGAGATGAATCTATCAATGCCCACATCAATAGGATATCAACAACTCATCATTGTTTGAATGGTCAATCTGTATTCTAACCACAATTCTCCAACTCCATTGATCGTGCTTAGGTTATTGATTTTAATTGTTTATTGCAGGTGATGAACCAAGCACAAGTATCCGGTTGAAGTCCAACATATTAACAGGTAAGCTACTGGGACTGCTAATCTACCTTATTATCGGACAGCCATGACTACAAAACTCTTCCTCGTACTTTTTGTAGCTCATTGCAGCCAACTGGTTGGCATATATGGGTAACCCCTGTCTGTTTGTTCTAGTTCATGTAACGTGCATTCAGCTCCATATGCTTTCCCATATAGAGTTGGAAAATCCAATGAAGCTCCTTTCTTTCCACTTTTATAAACTATGATTTTGTCATTGAGCTGGTAGTTTGTTTATAACTTTCTTTTTAAATCCTTAATTTTGGGTATGACATTAAAACCAATTCTTTATCGAACCAAAACTTTCTTTCGTATCTTGTTGCTTTACTCCAATTGGATTGAAGCTACTGTCATTCGAATAGAGAGCCATTATAGTTATCTCACGAGGAAACGGTAATTTCGGCTATGATGGTTAATGTAATCATAAGCTGATAAAGTACATTAACAGATTATTACTAATTTATAGATGAATTGTGAAAAAGTGAATAACACTTTTGATAACCGTTGATCTATCATGATTGGCATAAAGCAGCTTCTAGTTAGAAAAAAATGGCATTGAGAAAATTAGTAGGGTCTGTAGGACTGTATTAGGCAAATCATTTTATATGGTTTCACTTGTCCTCCTTTCTTATTCTTGACACGATTGGTGGACCTTGCCCTCAAATTTGATATAGCACCATGGAAATGTCACTAAAAATAACAAAAGCAACGAATATAATGAAGAGCCCATAGAAATAAAACTAATAAATGTGATGTGCAAAGATCCAGTGATTGAAGCAATTTATCAAAAGCCTAGTGCACAATCTTAACCCAAACAGTACACAATTAAAATTTTAGAGCCCGTTTTGTTTGGCATCGGAACAATGCCACCTTATTTCAACTATTTATAATTTGCAACAAATGTCTAGGGTATTGAAGTTTTATCATTTGCAACAAATGTCTTCCATCAAATCTTTCCAAATCAAATTTAACATTTCGAAATGTGTTGTGCCAAAACCAATTTGAGAAACAATTTAGCAAACACTTAATGTGCACTCCCAACCCTGTATACCAATGGTATAAGCACATAGTTCTCAAAAGCCAATCAAATACCAAATGGAGGTTAAAGGAAGAATAACAAACACCACATCAACACACAAAACACACTGATCTTGATATGTGGTTGCAATCAAAATATGTTTACATCTGGATGATGATTTGGGTTACACTATATGCAGATAAAAACTCATACTCTTGTTGTGTGATCACAAGAAATAACTCGATTTTCCATCTTTAATTCACAAGCCAAAAAACAAAAAAAAACAAAAAGAGGCATGGAAAAGACAAAACTGCCCCTTACAAGGGTGAGCCAGACGTACACAAAGGTGCTAGAGCTTGATCATCCCGAAGCTGTCACTGATATACGACGCATACCAAAGAGAACATAATAACTTAAATAGCAATTTGTTCCTATACAAGTAAATAGTTTCTTTCCTGCTTAAGTCACTTATTTGTTTAGTTTATTAACTTTTATCCTACTAGTTATGTAGCTGAATCAATCTTAATTCTTCCATTAGTTTTACTTTTTAGAGAGTCAAAATCCTCAACGTGTGCATATACATATACACACCTTGCTAGCTAGAAATACTAGCCTAGTTTACAAGAAACAATAGTAAGTGATTAGTAAATGGACTTAAATAATCTTATTCAAACATCAATACAATATATGCTCTTAAATTGGAGGCTTGAAGTTTATTTACTTTTTAATCCAACAAAAAATCAAATACCAGCATGTATAATTATGTCCTGCAGTAAAGAATACTTAATGGACCCCAAATCAACCATCTATTAATTGCTCAATTTTCTGTTTCCCCAAGAAGGCAACGATGGAATAGTCTGCTCATTCCTGAAAAAGTTGTGGGAGTCAATCTTGGTCTTAACACGAACAAGTCTCTTAAAGTTATGCTTGAAATACTTGGAACCCCATTTGCTTGCTTGTTCATAGTTCGTATTATTATTGCCACCATTGTTGGTACCAAGATCAAGGTCCTTATAGTTGAAGTAAGCAGCTCTTGGGGACTTTGAAACATAAGGCTCCATATAATCATAAAATATGTTGCTATGTTTCGTTTTCAAAGTTCCAAAAGCTCAAATACTGGATCTTGTACAGATTCCCACTTCTATGTGGGAAAGGAGTCACTGCATCGCCAATCTCACTCATTTTTCCGCCATAAGGCGTTAAGATCAACAGGGATGTTTCCATCTTCAAGCAGTGTTTGCCACAATCCTTCCAGCCCAGAATCCAAAATCGGTTCCTTTACATAATCCGATTATGCTTTGAAGTAGCCAGAAAAAGTTGCAGTCCGGATGAGCAAAACACTCATGTGTTCCTTTGTCGAGAACCCAGCAAAGTAAAGAACCGATTCGATCAAGCTCATTTCAGTGCAGTGACTGAGCTCTAAACCTAAACCCGAGAAGTTTTCTTGCACCAGAGCAACAAGTTTCTCAGCTGGTCCGAGAAACTAGGACGAAAATGAGATGTTTATGGTTCTGTTTAAACCAGAGTTGGAACTCGTTTTAGCAACTTGTATGACTGCATGGAGGAAAACATCTTCATGGAGTTTATTGCCTACTGTTAGCCATTTCTCAAGCAGCTTTCCAGCTCCTTGATCCAAGGTTTTCCCCATGTTGAAGAAGGTGACAGATGGTGGAACCGGGACTAATCTGATTCTCCATGAGAGAAATCCTCCTCCACCGCGAATCGTCCAGAAGAGATCTTCTCCCATGGATTCTCTATCAAGAACTTCGCCATTGACATATTGTTATGATTTAATCCTTAATCTCCTTTTATTAATGTTTTACTATTTTATCTTTTGGGCTTTCTCTAACTTGTTTTTGCAGGCTTGGTTTCGGTAACTCATGGTTGTAGCCCACACTTGTCTTTTACTCGGTTCTTGAAGTGATGTCGTTTTGTTCTTACGCACTTATGCGTTTAGGGTTTCAGTATATATTGTTATGTTGTTGAGAGAGCCGCAGGGTAATCGTCGTGTTAGTTCACTGTACATTTGCGTTTTTTTCGTTTTCTTCTTCCTCTCTGTGTTTTCTCTGCTAAGGTTTACTGTGTGTATAGTTTTGTGAAGAGTCAGTGTGATTCTTTGTTTTAGTGGAGTGATTTGAGAAGAAAGAACTGTGTGTGTGTATTGTTTCTGTGTGTAAACATTACTTTAATAATATAACTTCGCTCCCACTGGAGCCGAGGACGTAGCTAGGTTTTTTGGTGAACCTCGTAAAATCGAGTGTTGTTTTATTTACTTTTCTTGCTATTATGTTCATATTATTGTAAATAATCTTAACATTTGGTATCAGAGAGTTCACGATCTGTGATCTGTTCTTTTGCTTGGTGCTGTACCGTCGCTTGCCGTGGGCTGAATCGGTTTCGGCTAACGTAATAGGAGGACCTCATTTGATGCGCTTGAACCAGGATAACGCTTTGATATCCTTGTTAACCGTCAAGGTTTGGTATTCGTTAATTCTTCGGTGATTTTTCTTTTCAAGTTTCTCTCACGTAAGTTTTCCTTCTTTTTCAATCCTTTTTCTTTTAACTGGATTTAAGAAGGCTCGGCTTAGATTCTAGGATCTGAGTTGGTCCGTAAAGATCCGGTTTGTTTCAGTTACTGTGTGTTATTTTCTCTGTTTTCTTTACTGTGTGTTACTTCTCTGGTTTCCTTAATTTTTTTTTGTGTGTGCTTAAAGAATCTGTTTCTGGTTTTAGTTAAACTCTGTGTTTAATCTGTGTGACGTTTGGTAAGATTTGAGAAGGCTCGACACATATCTTTGATGTGTGTTGGTCCGTAAGAATCTAACCTTGTTTCTGTATACTCTCTCTGTGCTTAGAGTTCTAGTTTCCAAAAAGGTCTAGGTTTTTTGATTTTCCGTTTCAATTAAACCGTAGGTATTTTCTTAGAATCTGGAGAGTTAGGGTTGTTTAATTCTTTCCTTTTCTCTTGTATGTGTTCTTGAAAAAGGTTTTAACTCTGACATTCCATTCTCTGAAATTTTCCTGTTTTGGTTTTATTGGTTCTTGGAATTTCTTGAGAAATCTACATTTTAGAAACTATTTTTGGGGGAAATCAACAGTGACCGTTGATTTCTCCTTAGGGCTTCTTATTCCCTATCTGTTTGTTTGGAAGTGTGTTCCTTGTCTTCCCTGTACCTTTACTGCTTTGTGTATTTACTATCTGTTTCACTACGTGTGTTCTGTGTGATTGCTTTAAACATGACTTCTAAAGTAGATGTTGAAATGTTCAATGGAAAAGGAGATTTTCTCCTTTGGAGTAAAAAGATGAAAGCTGTTCTGGTCTAATTGAGAATTGCTAAAGCTATTGATTCTACTTTTGCTTCTGTTACCTCTGATGATAAAAAGATTGAAACTGATGAAATTGCCTTAACACTTTTTACGAGGTTCACCAGAAAACCTCGATTAATTGTAAGATTATTTGCAATAATATGAACATAATAGCAAGAAAAGTAAATAAAACAACACTCGATTTTTCGAGGTTCACCAGAAAACCCGGCTACGTCCTCGGCTCCAGTGGGAGCGAAGCTATATTATTAAAGTAATGATTACACACAGAAACAATACACACACACAGTTCTTTCTTCTCAAATCACTCCACTAAAAGAAACAATCACACTGACTCTTCACAAAACTATACACACAGTAAACCCTAGCAGAGAAAACATAGAGAGGAAGAAGAAAACGAAAAAAAATGCAAATGTACAGTGAACTAACACGACGATTACCCTGCGGCTCTCTCAACAACATAACAATATATACTGAAACCCTAAACGCATAAGTGCGTAAGAACAAAAAGACATCACTTCAAGAACCGGGTAAAAGACAAGTGTGGGCTGCAACCGTGGGTTACCGAAACCAAGCCTGCAAAAACAAGTTAGAGAAAGCCCAAAAGATAAAACAGTAAAATATTAATAAAAGGAGATTAAGGATTAAATCATAACAATTCTCCACCTAATCCTTAATCTACAAACAATATAGCTTTTTTCCCACTTTCATATCAGATTAACTTACTCCAATGCGAAGTAAGGATTTGCAAGTTTTAAACTTGCTTGCAGGAAGTATTTTTGTTCCCATATCTGCTGGATTAAATTCAGTTGGAATTTTCTCCAGTTTAAACACACCATTTGAAATCAAATCTCTAATAAAATGAAATTTAACTTGAATATGTTTTGATCTTTCATGAAATACAGGATTTTTACACAAGTGTATTGCACTTTGACTGTCAGAGAACAAAACTATATCCTGCTTAAGAACCTGTAGCTCAAGAAGTAAACCCTTGAGCCAAATAGCTTCTTTAGCAGCTTCAGTAGCAGCAATGTATTCTGCTGCAGTAGTTGACAAAGCAACTACTGATTGAAGCTGAGATTTCAAGCTTACACAATTTCCACACACAGTGAACACATAAGAAGATATTGACCTCCTATTATCCCTATCACCAGCATAATCAGAGTCCATATAACCAATTAATTCAACATCTTTGTAACAACCCTTATACACTAAACGTTCAAATTCAGTGCACCTTATATATCTAAGAAGCCATCTCATAGCTTCCCAGTGAAGCCTACCAGGATTTGACATAAACCTACTAAGCACATTTATTGAGTGACTCGAATCTGGTCTAGTACAGATCATACTATACATAACAGACCCCACAGCATTACAATAAAGAACAGACATCATATCTTCCTTACCAATATCAGAAGTAGGACACTGATCACTAGAGAGCTTAAAGTGACCTCCTAAAGGAACATTAACTTGTCTAACATCCCCTACAGAGAACTTATTGACAATCTTTTTAAAATAAGTTGTTTGACTAAGTTTCATTTCACATTTTGATCTCTGTCTATCAATAGAGATGCCTAAAATTTTCTTAGCACAACCTAAGTCTTTCATATCAAATTCAGTTTTAAGCAATTGCTTTACTTGTTCAATAATATTAAGACTAGGACCAGCTATAAGCATGTCATCAACATATAACAACAGATAAACAGTTTGATTACTTAACAGATCCTTAAAGTAGAGGCAGCTATCATACTGACTCCTAATGAACCCTTTACTGACCACAAAAGAATCCAACCTTTTATACCACTGTCTAGGAGACTGTTTTAAACCATATAAATATTTTTTCAGTAAGCAAACTAGATCCTTACCTTTACCTTTGACAGTGAAACCCTCTGGTTGATACATATATATAGTTTCATCTAAATCCCCATGAAGGAAAGCAGTTTTAACATCAAGTTGTTCTAATTCCCAATTAAAATTAGCAACCAAAGACAAAATAATCCTAATGGTAGTATATTTTACAACAGGAGAAAAAATTTCATTGTAATATACTCCTTCTATCTGAGTAAAACACTTTGCCACTAACCTAGCTTTGAACCTCATTGGTTCTTCACTAGTTAAACCTTCTTTAACCTTAAAAATCCACTTACAGTTTACAATATGTCTATTTAAAGGTGGTTCAACTAAAATCCAGGTCCTATTTAAGTGTAAAGAATGAATTTCTTTCTTCATGGCTAAATTCCATTCTCTAGACTGTTTAGACTCTATGACTTCCTTAAAGGTTTTAGGTTCATTATCAACTAAATCCTGAAAGGTAACAAGGGCATAGGATAAGCAATCAGCAAAGGAAGCATATTTAGTATTAGGTTTTATTTTTCTTTTGGTTCTATCTCTGGTTAACAAATAACTAGGAGAGACAACCTGATCAGAGGTGGAAGGGGATAGAGGCTGATCTGTATTTTCAGGTATATTGGACTCACTGTCAGTTTGGTTTTCTTCAACCACAGGGGTAATTTCAGGATCTAAGGGTTCTAGGTTCAAACTAGTGGTTTCTGTTTCAGGGGTTTCATTATTCTCCACCTCAGAGAATAATTCTATTTCCCTAGTGTTATGTTTTTCTTCATCCTGTATGGAAGGCTGTTTGTCTACTCTACAGGGCATAACATTTTCATTAAACACCACATCTCTGCTTATAACAACCTTAAACCCTTGACCTTCCCTCATCCATAACCTATAACCTTTAACCCCTACTGGATAACCTAGGAAGACACACTTCACACCTCTCGGTTCCAGTTTCCCTTCATATTGGTGAGCATAGGCTGCACAACCGAAAGTCCTAAGTCTGCTATAATCAGGAACTTTCCCTGACCAAATTTCATTTGGAACCCTATCATGCAGAATACTAGTAGGACACAAATTAACAATATAAGCAGCAGTGAACAAAGCTTCACCCCAAAACAGTTTTGACAAACCAGAAGAGATTAACATGCATCTTACTTTATCAAGTAAAGTTCTATTCATACGTTCAGCAATACCATTCTGTTGTGGTGTGTGTTTTACTGTTCTGTGTCTAAGTATACCAAAAGATTTGCAGAATAGATCAAATTCACTATTACAGAATTCTAACCCATTGTCTGTTCTGAGAGCTTTTACAGATTTATTGGTTTGGTTTTCCACTAAGGTTTTCCATTCTTTAAACTTATTAAAAGCTTCATCTTTTGATTTTAACAAATAAACCCAAACCTTCCGAGAACAGTCATCAATTATAGACATAAAAAATTTGAAACCTGTTTGAGTTTGCACTCTTGCAGGCCCCCACAGATCAGCATGCACATAGTCAAGAATAGATGTAGCATGATTGGAACTAGAGGTGAAACTTAATCTACGATGCTTGCCTAGTATGCAGTTTTCACAAAATTCTAGTTTATTAATTTTATCTTTACCAAAAGCATGCTGTTTATACAGACACTGTAGACCCTTTTCACTTATATGACCTAATCTATTGTGCCACAAAGTAGTTTTATTATCATCAACAGTGACAGAAGCTTTAGCACAATTATCAGCAGTTTTACCAAGTAACACATACAAACCATTCTGCTTAACACCTTTCATTACAACAGTGGAATTCCTTATGACATACATTATTCCTTTTTTAGTTTTACATATCATACCAGACTCATCAAGCATGCCTACAGAAATTAAGTTTTTCTTTAAGCATGGAACATGTCTTACATTAGTTAGTATCTTCAAAGAACCATCATGCATTTGTAATTTTATGTTACCAATTCCAATTACATTACAAGACACATTATTACCAAGTAAGACACGACCAGAAGCAGATTTACTATATGTTATAAAAGAATTCAAATCAGGACACAACCTGAATCTAGAAACCATTCATTTTCCAATAAGCTTGTGGAAACCATTAGAACTTCAGCATTATCAACAGTATTAGACATGGCAGTCTTGACATTATTACTTTGATTTACTCCATTTTCTTTCTCATCTTTCTTTTTCTTAAAACAGTTTTGAATGTAATGACCTTGCTTCTTACAGTAATAGCATTTCCTATTACTCATTTTATTCTTATTGGAAACAAAGTTATTGTTGTTGTTAAAGCTACCGGTTTTAGGGAACTGTTTATTAAACCTAGGGACAAACTTCTTGTTAAACACTTTGCCTTTCACAAATAGACCCTCACCCTTAGCCTCTGACCTAATTTCTAAGTCTTTAGCCTTAAAGGAACTTACTATACCTTCTACAGTGAGAGATTCTTTACTGTACTTTAATACATTCTTAACATCTTTATAAACATTAGGCCAAGAATTCAACAAAATAACAGCATTATGTTCATCAGAGAAAGAAATTTCAGAGTTAGCCAGACTGAGTATCATTTTATTAAAAATGTCCAAATTATAGTCTAAGTCTTTGCTGTTATCCATTTTAAAACTAAACAGTTGTTCTTGCAAGAAAATTCTATCAGGTAAGGTTTTTTCCAAAAACAATTTCTTCAGCTTAGTCCACATTTCTAAAGTAGTTTTCACATCATCTACTTTACGTAACACATTATCAGACAGATGCAGTATAATAGAATTTAAGGCAATTTCATCAGTTTCAATCTTTTTATCATCAAAGGTAACAGAAGCAAAAGTAGAATCAATAGCTTTAGCAACTCTCAATTAGACCAGAACAGCTTTCATCTTTTTACTCCAAAGGAGAAAATCTCCTTTTCCATTGAACATTTCAACATTTACTTTAGAAGTCATGTTTAAAGCAATCACACAGAACACACGTAGTGAAACAGATAGTAAATACACAAAGCAGTAAAGGTACAGGGAAGACAAGGAACACACTTCCAAACAAACAGACAGGGAATAAGAAGCCCTAAGGAGAAATCAACGGTCACTGTTGATTTCCCCCAAAAATAGTTTCCAAAAGGTAGATTTCTCAAGAAATTCCAAGAACCAATAAAACCAAAACAGGAAAATTTCAAAGAATGGAATGTCAGAGTTAAAACATTTTTCAACAACACATACAAGAGAAAAGGAAAGAATTAAACAACCCTAACTCTCTAGATTCTAAGAAAATACCTACGGTTTAATTGAAACGGAAAATCGAAAAACCTAGACCTTTTTGGAAACTAGAACTCTAAGCACAGAGAGAGTATACAGAAACAAGGTTAGATTCTTACGGACCAACACACATCAAAGATATGTGTCGAGCCTTCTCAAATCTTACCAAACGTCACACAGATTAAACACAGAGTTTAACTAAAACCAGAAACAGATTCTTTAAGCATACAAAAAAAATTAAGGAAACCAGAGAAGTAACACACAGTAAAGAAAACAGAGAAAATAACACACAGTAACTGAAACAAACCGGATCTTTACGGACCAACTCAGATCCTAGAATCTGAGCCGAGCCTTCTCAAATCCAGTTAAAAGAAAAAGGATTGAAAAAGAAGAAAAACTTACCTGAGAGAAACTTGAAAAGAAAAATCACCGAAGAATTAATGAATACCAAACCTTGACGGTTACCAAGGATATCAAAGTGTTATCCTGGTTCAAGCGCATCAAATGAGGTCCTCCTATTACGTTAGCCGAAACCGATTCAGCCCACGGCAAGCGACGGCACAGCACCAAGCAAAAGAACAGATCACAGATCGTGAACGCTCTGATACCAAATGTTAAGATTATTTACAATAATATGAACATAATAGCAAGAAAAGTAAATAAAACAACACTCGATTTTACGAGGTTCACCAGAAAACCTAGCTACATCCTCGGCTCCAGTGGGAGCGAAGCTATATTATTAAAGTAATGTTTACACACAGAAACAATACACACACACAGTTCTTTCTTCTCAAATCACTCCACTAAAACAAAGAATCACACTGACTCTTCACAAAACTATACACACAGTAAACCCTAGCAGAGAAAACACAGAGAGGAAGAAGAAAATGAAAAAAACGCAAATGTACAGTGAACTAACACGATGATTACCCTGCGGCTCTCTCAACAACATAACAATATATACTGAAACTCTAAACGCATAAGTGCGTAAGAACAAAACGACATCACTTCAAGAACCGAGTAAAAGACAAGTGTGGGCTGCAACCGTGGGTTACCGAAACCAAGCCTGCAAAAACAAGTTAGAGAAAGCCCAAAAGATAAAACAGTAAAACATTAATAAAAGGAGATTAAGGATTAAATCATAACAATATTGAAAATCTTAGCATCGAGAATGTTATCGAATGTCAGGCCATATTTTCTGAAAATGGTTCCAAATCCACCTCCGCTGATGTGTCCCCCAACTCCCAAGTGGGACAAGACCCTGCTGGGAAGCCATGAACTCTGCTTTTCCCTGCAATTATGTAATGCAACTCGCCTAGCGTAGCGCCTGCCTCCACCCACGCGTTTTCGCTGTCTATGTCAATTGTGATGGAGCGAAGATTGAGGAGGTCGATGATGATGAAAGTAACATTAATATCAGCCACGTGAGATAAGCCCTCATAGTCGTGGCCTCCACGTCGAACTCTGATTTGCATGGCATTTTGTGCAGTGCAAATAACGGTCGCTTGAACGTGAAACTCATGGTATGGATTGACAATGAATTCTGGCTTTGGAATTGAAGTAGTGTTGGAGGAGAATCTGAGGTTTCTTATGGATGATTGAAGGAGAGAGGTGTAAAAAGAACTGTTTTTGATGAAAATCACATCGTCAATTGGGTTAGAGTGATGTATTTTAGAGAAGAAACATTGAAGAAAACCATCATCAATATTGCTAACTGGATTATTACCCGAAGTTATTGAAGAATTAATGGAAATGGAGAGGATGAAAAGTGAAAGAAGGAGCTTCAATTTGGAAGCTGCCATTGCTTACTATGCATATTAATTATTGGTTTGCTATATATATTTGTAGAATTATATAATCTATGTTCGGAAACTTCAAAATAAAGAAGAATCTCCATGAAACGACTTATATAATTGGCATGAAAAATATACTTTCTTTCTACTCTTTGGATACGTCAATGATTAACTCCGGTTATCTCCTATCAATACAACTTAGATTGTCTCTTACTGTGTTATGATATATTAAGCATTGTTGCATAGCTAGGGAGGCATTAGAAAAATGATTTCAGATTGTAGAACACGCCAAATTAAGTGTTTGCTCGCTATTATCCATATAAATTAATATCAGTGTACTCTTAAGTAGGCATTTATGTTAGTTAGATTTATACTAACCTCTCCTCTCTAATGTTAGGAATATATTTATCATTTACTTATTTTATGTATTTGAATTAATAAGACACATACTAAACAAATTATAAAAAGGATAGGTTAATCTATATTACCAAAGTGTGATTAATCTCATATAGTTTAGGGATAACAACTAAATTAATGACCAAAACAACTATGGTCGTTAGTTCCTAAAGGCTTCGGCAGCCAATTTTTGGTATGAGAACATGAGTATTAGAGTGCATGCTTACTTAGTCTTAGTCACGTGCTTCTTCTGTTATAACAAAGCACGTATCTGTTAGAGTGGTTAAAAGAGTTTGTTACTTGTTTATCTTACTATATATATGCTAAGCTTAAAACCTAATACAAGTACGCATTCATTCTTGAGAATGTTAAACAAAGTTCTTGAATCTTCTTCTTCTTTATGTTCTTATTTCTGTTCTTAGTTTTAGGGTTTGATAAATTCTACTAGATCTTATCATGGTATCAGAGCACATATCAAAAGATTCTGAGGATTTAACAATGGTAGATAGATAAAGTAAGTCAATTACGGAAAAAAAGTTTGGTTTGATAATCACGGTGTCGCCATTTCCGAGTAATATCATGAAGCTAGATGATGAAAACTTCCTTATCTGGAAGTCTCAGATAGTTCCAATTCTTCGAGGTCACCAATTGGATAAATTTGTGTTGCTAGATGAACCAAATTTCATGCATGATTTGTTGTTGGCTGTAAAGAAATTTCTAAGGCAAATCTAATATCCTACATAACAGAACAGCAGATCTAGATCTTACAAGATCAATTTCTTCTAGGATGGTTGAATTCTGCGATTGCAGCAATTGAACTTGGTGATATTGTTGGTGTACGTCCTTCTCGACGAATCTGGACCTCAATTGAAGAAACCTATGCTCCTCAATCAGAGGTATCAATGCTTCAACTTCGAAGTCAACTTCAAACTATGAAGAAAGGTTCAATGAAGGTCATTGATTTTTGCAAGAAAATGAAGAAAATTGCATATCAGATGTCTGCTGAAGGTTTCTTTGTTTCTGAAAAGGAGTTGGTGATGTGTATTCTTACTGGTTTGAGACCAGAGTATGAGACTGTATTTGTGAATTACATGAGTAGACCTCATCTACCTACTATTCAAGAGGTAAAGAACTATCTCATACATTATGAAACTAAACTTGATCAACATAATACATTAGCAGTGTTTAATTCTGCCAATTTAGCTTCAGCTTTTCAAAATCAATTACATGTGACTCCAAATGTGTCTTCTATGCCTAGTTCTTCCAATTCTGGAAATATTAACTCTTTTCCTAGGTCACACAATAATTCTTGAATTGTGGATTTTGATTATGAAAGAGTGAGTCAAGAAGATAATAGAAATCGTGGATTTTTTGGTAGAGGCTGTGGTAGAGGCAGAGGTGGTCGAAATTTCAGGCCACAATGTCAAGTTTGTCACAGGATGGGTCACACTGCTAATGTGTGTTACTATAACTCTGGTAGTTCAGTATTTCATAATTCTGGTCAACAAAATCAAGGAGGTTTTCACAATAATGGCTTTCAGAATGGGTATAATTCAGGAATTGGATCAAATGTTTTTAATCCTAGTGGTGGTAATTTTGGTTCAAAAGAGTTACATGCTCAGTTCTCTCAAATTCAAGGTCCTGTTTTTTATGCTTCGAATTCATATGGATCTGTGCTACAAGGTTTTGGCTTTAATCCTAGTTCTCAAAGGATAGGTGGTATGAATCCAGGTTATGGATTTATTAATCCACTAAATTTCAGAGGAGGTATGGCTCTCAATTATGGTGCACACAATCAAAATTATGTTTAGGCTTTACCTTTAAATACCTCAGGTTATATAAATTCAGCAGGCTTCTCTCAGTTTGGTACTTCAGAAAGATTTGGCAATAATATGAGTATGATGAATGGTGTTAAGAATGACATGTTTAACAGAGAACAACTATTAGCTAACCTTGCTGCTACACCAATTTTGGTTGGGGATCCAAACTGGTATTTGGATTCTGGTGCAACAAATCATGTTGTTGCAAATGGCAGCAACTTATCTCAACAGGTTGACTATAATGGCAATAACAAGTTACTTGTTGGGAATGGTCAAGGCCTTGAAATTACAAGCATAGGTAATCTTCTCATCCATTCCTTGACCTCTCCTAGTTATGCTATACTATTGAATGGTATTCTAGTTGTGCTAAATATTGCAAAAAATTTATTGAGTATCTCCAAACTTACCATGGATAATAATGTGGTAGCTAAATTTAATGAAACTCACTGTTTGATTAAGGACAAGCATATTGGTCAAGTTGTTCTCAGAGGGACACTTGAAGATGGGCTCTACAAACTACAAGTGCCTTATAAAAGTGCTACTTGATGGAGTATTAGAGATGCTCACAACTCAAGACAAATAAACCTCAAGTTCAACTATCTATTGAGAACTGTAATAAAAATTTATGTATCTTGTCAGGGATTTTAGTTTCTGATTCACAAACTGATGTATCAAGTAGTAGTTGTGATGCTCAATGTCAAAATAAAGATGGTAGTATCAGTAATAATATTTATGTTACTAGCACATCTCCAAATTAGGTTGTTTCTAATAATGATGTTGTTACTAATAGTAATGGTATTGATTTGAAAATTCTGCATCAAAGGTTAGGACATGCATCTTCTTTGGTTCTTAAGAAGGTGATTTCTTTGTATAAACCAGAGTTGAAGATGAATAAAAATTCAGTTATTTGTGAAGCTTGTCAATTTGGAAAAGGCCATATATGTAGCTTTCCTGTTTCTAATTTTAGAGCTACTTGTCCTCTTGAATTAGTTCATATTGATATCTGGGGACCAGCTTCAACAAGTTCAAAAGAAGGTTTCAAGTATTACATTCATTTTCTTGATGATTACTCAAGGTATACATGGGTTTATCCTTTGAAACTCAAGTCAGAAGCTCTAGGAGTTCTTAAACAATTTATGTCTATGGCTGAAAGATTGTTTAGAACTAAGCTAAAGTGTCTACAATCTGACTGGGGTGGAGAATACAGAGTTTTTCTGCCATTTTTGAATAGTATTGGTGTTCTTTTTTGACATTCATGTCCTCATCTACATCAACAAAATGGAAGGGCAGAACGTAAGCATAGACATATTGTTGAAATGGGTTTATGTCTATTGTCCAATGCAAATATGCCCTTAACATTTTGGTGGGAAGCCTTTAGTTCTACCATTTATATTATAAATAGACTTCCAACCTCAGTGTTGAATTTCAAAAGTCCTTATCAAGTTTTGTTCAATAAACTTTCAGATTATGCTCACTTTAAAGTTTTTGGATGTGCTTGCTTTCCTTTCTTAAGAGCCTACAACAAGCATAAGTTGGATTTTCACACCTCTAAATGTGTGTTTAACGGCTACAGTTATAGTCATAAGGGCTATAAATGCTTGGATCAATTTGGACGAGTTTATATTTCTAGTAGTGTTACTTTTAATGAACTCGAATTTCCTTTTGCTTCAGGGTTCAATTCTGGCAAGTTCAAAGGAAGACAAGCTATTGAATTATCATCTGCTGCTCCTTTAATGGATGTGAGATCCTCTAACTCTTCTTTCATACCTTCTACAAATTCTCATATTATTGCCACTACTATAGCCTCATATGATTCTCCATCTTCTAGTGAATCAATCTCTCAAGCACTATCTAATCTTGTTATTACTCAAAGCCCTTTTGGAAAAAAAACTTGATTTTTCCAACTTAGATGAGTTGCAATCTGAAGATGAATCTGCTACTTCAAAATAGGATGAGTTACATGCTGAAGATACATATGCTACTTCACAATCAGATGACTTGCAAGCATCTATAGCTGATTTATCTCATAATGTTTCACAATCACATCATGATTTGCCTATAGATTTACCATCTACTGGCTCTACAAATCCAAGCTCCACTCAATCTGTTCCCAATGCAACGAAAGCTTCTTCTCATCATTCTATGCAAACAAGGTCAAAAAGTGGTATTTTCAAACCTAAGGCTTTGACTGTTTGTCACACAAATGGTTCAGAAGATGTTTCTTGTATAGAACCAACTACGATTCGTGAAGCTTTACAACATCCAAAATGGAGAAAGGCTATGAATCTTGAATATGATGCTCTTCAAAAGAATGGCACATGGCCTTTGGTACCCTACTCCCCAAATATGAATGTGGTAGGCCACAAGTGGGTTTTTTGAATCAAAAGACATGCTGATGGTACTATAGAAAGGTACAATGCACGGTTAGTGGCTAAAGGCTTTCATCAGCAGCCAGGATTTGATTTCAATGAAACTTTTAGTCCTGTTGTGAAACCAGCAACAATAAGGTTAGTTCTAAGCCTTGCTGTTTCTTTAAATTGGCCTATCAAGCAACTAGACTTTAATAATGCGTTTCTAAATGGAGATTTGAAAGAGGAGGTTTATATGACACAACCTCAAGGTTATGAGAGTGCTACACTGCCTTTTCATGTCTGTAAATTGACCAAAGCTCTCTATGGATTAAAACAAGCTCCAAGAGCTTGGTTTGATAAGCTTAAAGGGTCTTTAGTTTACAAGGATTTAAGAATTCTGTTGCCGATTCATCATTATTTGTTCTGAAAACATATACTTCGTATATGTTCGTTTTGATCTATGTGGATGATGTCATTGTTACTGGTCCAGACTTGACAACCATACAAAGTCTTATAAATACTCTTAGTACTCAATTTTCTCTTAAAGACTTGGGAAATTTGAATTTCTTTTTAGGTTTTGAAGTCACAAGAAGTCAAAATTCTATGCTTTTGACTCAATATAAATATATTCGAGATTTACTGAAAAAGACCAAAATGGATGGTGCTAATAGCTATCCTTCTCCTATGATAGTAAGTAAACCTTTGTTTGCAACTATAGGAGATGTGTTAAGCTGTCCAAATGTCTATCGAAGCACTGTTAGGGCATTGCAATATCTAACCATCACAAGGCCAGATATCTCATTTGTTGTTAACAAATTAAGTCAGTACTTCAGAGCTCCTACTACAGCTCATTGGGAAAGTTGTAAAAGGTTGTTGAGATAATTGAAAGGTACTATTGATTATGGTCTTAAAATTCATGCTTCTAAGAAACTTGTTCTTCATGCATTTGCTGATTCTGATTGGGCAAGTGATCATGATGATAGACAATCAACCAGTGGTTATGCTATGTTTTTGGGGCCTAATCTAATTTCATGGAGATCCAAAAAGCAAATTGTGGTAGCCAGATCTAGCACTGAGGCTGAGTACAGATCCATTGCTCATGTTACATCTGAGTTGTGTTGGATAAGAAATCTTATTACTGAATTGCAACTGTTTTTTCCAGCACCAATTGTTTGGACTGACAATTTAAGTGATGCTGCCTTGGCATGTAATCCTATTTTGCACCAACGAACTAAGCATATTGAAATCGATTTACATTTTGTTAGGGACAAGGTGCTTGAGAAGTTCATGGAAATCAGATATGTACCTACTGAAGAGCATGCAGCTAATCTATTTACTAAAGCCTTGGGAACAACTCGTTTTCTTTATTTGAGGTCTCGACTTAAAGTCATGAATAATCTGCATTGAATCTTTTCTCACAGCCTTCAAATGAAATCTTCAGTAGTAGATTCAAATTAAACGAGTGTATGTTCTGCATGTTTATTTTTTTTTTGTCCAAACTTAAGTTTGTTTTGAATCACAAACTTTAGTTTGAGGGGGTGTATTAGAGTGCATGCTTACTTAGTCTTAGTCACGTGCTTCTTCTGTTATAACAAAGCACGTGTCTGTTAAAGTGGTTAAAAGAGTTTGTTACTTGTTTATCTTACTGTATATATACTGAACTTAAAAGCTAATACAAGTACGCATTCATTCTTGAGAATGTTAAACAAAGTTCTTGAATCTTTTTCTTCTTTCTATTCTTAGTTTTAGGGTTTGATAAATTCTACTAGATCTTATCAACGAAAAGTGCGGTTGCTGGTAACTTATTGACAAATTGTTGGAAGACAACCATTAAACATTTTCAGCTACCAACTAGTGAAAAAAGCATTGGTTGTTTTATACATTTTGTAGTGACCAAATTTATTGGTAAGCAATTTGTAGACATTGTGATCATTTTTAGTAGTTGTGTAGGTTAATCAGCAACCAACTGTTAGTAGCTAAACTATTTTTAGAGCTTAACAACATATTAGTCTCAAATATGAGATTTTAACGGCCAACTAGTTGTAGCTGATATTAATATATTATTTATAGTTGCAAAACGAGTTTGTCACAAAAAAAGAAAGAAAGAAAAAAGCAGTTTCAATAGCAAGTTACCAAAATCCATAGTTTGTCATATAGTACCGTCAGTGACTAAGATGATGGTTATCTGTCACTGGGAGGGTCTAGCGAGAAATGAAATGAAGTGTCACAAAATAAAATAAGTGCCAAATGAACTTGTCACATAAATGTTACTGTGTCAAACAAAGTTACGTCACTGATGCAACAGTGACATATAAAATTGTCACTTTAACTGTTTTTGATGAGTAAATTGTTGCCACAGAACAGTAGAAAACAACAAAAATCATGTAAGAAACTGTCTCCTTATATACAATCAAATCAGAAATCCAACCATTTAGTGTAGTAGACACAGGCGGTTGGAGAGAGAATGCCATTCGGTGTAAAATAACTTATCCTTTGACAAACTCCACATGGATTGGAAGCCATAGCCCCTGCGTTAGATTTCCCTCTAACACCTTTGTTTGAGCATTTGTAGCAAACTTTCCCTATTGGATTAATATAATCAAACTCTCCCATCCCATTGCTCTTGACCTTCATCACCTCATTGTCCAATACCATAGCCCTTACAAACTCCTCAACTTGCTGTCTTGTTAACTCATCCTTGAAAACTTCACTCATTGCATCCAATATTCCCTCCACTGTAGCTACCCTTTGCTTATATATTATCTTCGCGCATTGGCCTTTCAGAAAGTCAACAAACTCTGCATCAAGGATGCACTCTTGTTCTGTTAGGGACTCCGATGGTGAATTAGAGTCTAGCCGCTTACGTTTAAGTGCCAAAGGCCCCTGCAATTGGATCATTCTAATATAGAAAGAGTAAAATGGCAAAAGAAAATTATAAACAATTAGACTAAAAGCCATTTTAACCAGATTTTGTAAAGGTAGTGAGATAATAAATCAATCATTTCAAAAGAATGACAGAAGGATAATGTAAAATCAAATTCCTTGGTACAAATGCTCTGCTCGATGGCAGAGTAACAATAAGAAAATACTAAAACACTTACGCTACGTATTATATTATCTTTCTGATTCAATTTGCATCACAAAGCCAAAATTTTAACTCAATTAAAGATGTGTCAGAAGTCTCAATTCATGGAAGAAATGATATCTCATATGTCATTCCACTCTATATTCATGTATTATTAGCAATTTTTTCTTTTTTTTTCCTTTTTTGAAATCAACGAACACAAGAGCAACACCACCGAAGATGGTAGCTTAGCGGCAAAAAGCTGACCGACCATTGTACCTGCAGATTAAAATGTTGTGATTTGAGTCTTGACAAGTTTCATTATTGCCTCGGAATGTCCTATGCCGCGTGGCTCAAGGCCATTGGCCTGATCCGATACTACTAGGAGGCATCATACGAGCAACTGCTATTACTGTATGCTTCATAAGTAAGCGAGTGAGAAATCTAATTGTGTCAAACACTTGTTGCCGCCATGCATTAGATTAGATGTTAAAGAGGTTCTACAAACGGAATTGGTCCTAAGCATAGATGAAAAAATCGAAAAAATTGGCAAAATTTCGCCGAAATTTCAGTTTTTTCTACACACCGAAAAAAATTGCATCCCAAAAAAAAAACAAGTAAAATTTCCATAATTTCCGTTGAAATTTTTGATATTTTGCTGATATTTCTCTGATATTTCCATCGATATTTCCATGGTAATTGCTTCACAAACTGGTCAAAATTTTTATAATTTCCATGGAAATTTATGATATTTCTCCGATATTTCTGCGATATTTCCGTCAAAATTTCCATGGTAATTGATTCACAAATTGGTCAAAATTTCCATAATTTCCATGGAAATTTCCGATATTTCCGTGGAAATTTCTGATATTTCCGTGGAAATTTCTAAGAAAATTTAGATTGTTAAAATTTAAAAATATGATATATTTTTATAAATATTTGAGTATTTTTTAAATTATAATTATTTATTGATGATATATTTTAAGTTAAAATATAATTAGATGAATTGGAATTTAAAAGCAAAATTGAAACAATTAAAAAAATGTAAAACAATTATTACAATTTTAAAATTAAAAAATAGTTATAATTAAAAAAGAAGAAAATTATTTTTGTTTAAATTTTCAACAAGTTAAAAAAATTATTTGATTATAAGTTTAAAACTCACATCATCTAATCATATAACTTATATGATTTATCACGTAAATTATCTACAATTATAAAATTGTATTATTTTTTTATATTGTAATCATTTTTTTTACCAATATAATTGCTCACGTGAAAGAATCAGATATCTATCATTTAGTCTTCAATAAAAAAAACAATGACCCTTATTTCACAACAAGAAGATGAATCTTTTTCTACAAATTTTGGATCAATGAGAATTGAAGGTGACTATAACCCTTATTTCATGGATGGTTATGAAATGTCATCAAGTAATAACTCATGGATACATTCTCAAACTCAACCATCAGGGGCTAGTAGTTATGAACAAAGTCAATCAACATCATATCCATATCATGACTATCAGCAAAGACACTCACATGAAATATTAAATCCATATGGTTGGCATGTTAACAATTACATGCAAAATTATCAAGAAGAAATGTCTTTTGATCAATATTTCTCTCTATACACAACTAGAAATGAGGATGAGGAAGATAGTGAAAATTTTCAACCACCAAGAAATTCTATGTGGTATTGACTTATATTTAAGTAATCATGTACTTGTATTATTATTCTGATTAATGAATAATTCATTACTTAATTAATAATATTTTTATTTTTATCAGCGAGTATTATAAACCTCTTAATTATGATAAATATGATTTCCACTCAATATTTTTTCAATTTTTATAGTTAAATTGATAAAGTATCTAATAAATAAGCATATCCTGAAGTTTCATCAAAAATTTCCATATTTTTCTATAAATTTCCATCATTTCTTTCGTTTTTTTATCGATATCGATATTTTGTCGATATTTCTATCGATATTTCCGTATTTTGAACATTCGATATTTCCATCATACCGATATTTTCATCCTTGGTCCTAAGTTCAGATCCTAAATTCCTTCGATCCTCACAAACCTCCAAAAATTTAATTCTAAAACAGCATTAAAATCTAATTTGATGCACACTTTTTGCCTATTTCTCGTAGCATCCAGACAAATTCCTATGTCCAAAAGAAAAAAATATCAAAACTAACACTAAAACAATTATAATTCAGGTTTTCGTTTTTATTTATTTCTTTTCGAGATCATGTCGGCTACATTTGTTTGTCTGTTTTTTTTTGTTTTTGTTTTTTTTGTTTTTAACCAAAACCTAAAAGTATATTCTCAGTGGTACTATCACCGAGCCAAGCCTATACATACATCGGCTACATTTGTTTGACAGCTGGTTAAGTATGGAAATGGAAGAAATAAAATGAAAATTGGACACTTCACTTTAAAGCGAAACCTAATTTAATGATGAGAACCAAATGCTTAAATCTCAATTGCATTTTTATAAATTCTTGCTTCTCCCATTACCAAAAAACAAAACAAAAAAATTAAGAAGAAAGAAACAAGACATTTAGGAACAAAATGAACCCCATTTTCAAATGCAACGAAGAAAGCTCACACGGACTGATTTGTTGGCGATAGAAATTCAAATTTAAATAAAAGAACAGAATAGCAATGTGTGAAAGAAGCTTACTTGGTAGGGTGAGCGAAACTCTGAAGAGTCTACAGAACTAGTGCTTAAACTCGTCCCCTATTCTTAATCACTGGCTCGTTGAATCGGAGTGACAATTCGAACAACTCGTAAATCCAAGCTTAAAGTCGATTCTGTTGAGTAAAATTTGTTGGGCCCAGTTTTGGAAATATAGTAAGCCATATTTTATATTTTAGTTACTTTTTTATTTTCACATAAATCTTATTTATTATTATCAAACATGACTTTTTCACAATCATTTTTTAATAAATAATCATGTCGCACTTGGATAAAATTCTGCTAAATATATCAAATCAAATCATTCCGTACACAATTTTGAGTAAAAAATTATTTAAAAGTTTTAAGACTATTTATGTAGAACAGCATTTGTAGGGAAAAAATATTACCTTTTTTACTTAAACCTCAATACTTGGTTAATATCAACGTTTTAGTACTAGGGATAGGGCTTGACTTCGGTGCTGTTCGATTTTCGACGGTTTTTTGCACCAAATGCACTCTTTAGCCTGGGTTGGATGCATAACCGAACCGAACACTTTGGTATAATAGAAACGAACCAAGGTTAGACCAGGACCAAAGTAAACTCACAACTTACTCAAAATTTCAGAAAAATCCGATAGTTAACTAGTCCACTGGCTGCCACAGTCCTCGCATACCCGGCAAATATGTATCGAGCTCAATTTTATTGGTCTGCTAATATTCCACAGGTTGCCACAAGCCTCAAATAAAACAATCTCGAACAGGTCTTCAATATCTGAAAATGCGAAAAGAAAAGAAATTACTAAATGCGAAAAAAAAAAGAAATTACTAAGTGCTCGTTTGATAACACATTCATTTTTAATTTTTAATTTTTAGTTTTTGTTTTTTTTTTTAAATAAAAATTCGTTTGATAATCATTTTTGCTTTTGGTTTTTGAAAAATAAAAAACAAAAACTTGTTTGATAACCATTTTTGTTTTTGGTTTTTTCTTTTTATTTTGTATAATGTTATTTATAAAATCTATACTAAAAATTCAAAATTAAATTTTACATATAAAATTCACATTAAAAATTCAAAACTAATATCCAAATGTCAAATACAGATTCATTAATAAAAAAAAATTAAATAATCAATTATAAATTCTTTAAAAAATAAAAATAAAACTACAAATAATTCTAAATATATGTCAAAGCACATATAATTTAAATTTTACAATCATTTTAAAGTATCATAAAAATTAATAAAATATAATCTAATATTAAAAGGTGGTCCAAAGTTGATCTGCAATTCGATCCCTTACTTGAGTCATGCGCATAGCTTCGTTGTGGCTAACATTGATTGACATTTGTGTACTGTTTTCCACATTTTGTACATTATTATCATTAATAATTAATAATTCATCATTAAACTCATAGAATAATGTATCCTGATGAGCATGTAGTTTAATGAAGTTGTGAATCGTACAACATGTTGTAGGTATATACGTTTGTGTGCGCATGGGATATGGAGGCATTTGTTTTAAAATTGGAAATCGAACTTTTAGCACTCCAAAACATTGCTCAATGACATTTCGTAGCGATGAATTCCGATAGTTAAATAGTTCTTCTTTACCTTGAGGTTGTCGTCGTCGACCCCTAAAGTCATGTAGGTGATATATTTCTCCTCGGTAAGGTGATAAAAATTCAGGCATATTTGGATATCCCAAATCAACAACATAATACTTATCTATTCAAAAAAAAAACATTGTATAAATATAAAGTTAAACGATATTTAAAATAAAATTGTAAAATAAATATAAATATTTTAATAAATACTTTCTGTTGGCAATGAAAATTTATTATAGGGATTAGAAATACACTTTAGTAATACTCGAGAGTCATTAGCAGTTCCTTTCCAGCTAGACATAACAAATTTGAAACGCATATCAAATAAACAAGCACACATCGCATTCCATGTAGTATTTGTTTTTCTACCACGAAATGGAATTTGTCGATCTTGTGGAATGCGTGCATCAACATGAGTTCCATCAATAGCACCGATACAATTCTTTAACATAAAAAAAAATAAAAAATATATAACATAATTAGATTCATAATTTTACAAAAAAAAAAACTTAAAATTGCATTATATAACACTGCAATATTGAAAAATTACCTTGTAAAATGGATAATATTTTGGATTGAATCTAATCTCAGGAGGAACAATATCAGAATTAGAAGGACAAATAAGTTCTATCCCAAGCATGCAGATCTTTTTTAGAACGCGATTGAAATATTTTGAAATAGTTTGTCCTGAATGTTGAAACATTTCAGCTCCCAGACAATTCCTCTCATTATAAGATATGGTTAATAAAAAAATTGCAACTTGTTCTTGAACTGTTACAAACCTAGAGTTTCTCATATTTGTCTTACTTTTTAACTCTTCGCAAAATGCTATAAACACATTTTTGTCCATTCTAAAACAATCGTAGCATCTACTTTCATGATCATTGAGTAAATTTAGTACATAATCGTGACCTTTAAGTAGAGAAGTTCTACATGGTCGCCTTAAAGGTTCTATCCGAGCATACTCATTGCAAACTAAACATCGAAAAGTAAAAATAAGCTCATCATCGTCGTCTTCAAACAAACTCAACTCAACGTCATCAAAATCCATATACACCTGTTAAATGCACATATATTTAAGCAAAAAAAATAACATAAATAAAATCACATATAAAAATGACATTACAAATATTGTTCAATATTTAACTATCAAGCATAACATATTGTTCTCAAAGATTAATAAAAACAATAAACATAACCTATTGTTCCAAAAATATAATTATAAAATATTCAACAAAATATGTCAAACACAACCACAAATAAAATTACAAACTACGGATAAAATCTATCTTCCTCTTATCAGGCATGCGTAAAAACAACTTCCTCCAGGATACATCATCATGCAACAACTGCATAGCTTTTAAATAACAATCTCCATCAATATCATCCAATTAATTCAAAATTTCAAAACATTGATTTATAAGTTCTTCATCTTTATTATTTTCCATTGAACGATTTGCACAACCATCATTTGTAGATGAAGTAGATACACCAACTAGTCTATGCTCAAGAATTTTATTTTTCTTTTTTGCACTCTCAGCATATACATCAATGAAAGATATAAGGGCTACACTAATATTCTCTCTTTTTCTATGAGTTCCTTTTGAACTAGTAGATAAATTTATCTTCCCATCAAATTTATCCTCTTGACCATCACCATCTATATTCATTTCACTAGTATTATCATCTTCAAAGTCTGAAAGAATTCTTGTAGACGGACAAGAAAATTCTCCAGTTGCTATTGTATCTCCAAAAATAACTTGCAAATTTTCATAGTGTGGGCAACCTTTCTTTTTGAATTTTTTTGCACTTTTATTTACCTATAAAAAATATATCAAATAGTTACTAAAATACAGTCATTTTATCACTTTAAGTGAAACCAAAATAAAATAGAATAAATATTTATACATTTATCAGATTATCCCACACCGTTTCTTTTAAAGTGATAGTCCCTAATGCTGGATTCCAACCAACTCCAGTAGTATCTTTCAATAATTTCTTAAAATCCTTATAAGTTTTTTTTAATGAATGAAATTTATTTTTCAATTGACCGTGAGTGTAATTATGCCCACACCTAGACTGGAGTTGACTTCTGATGCAGTTCCAACTAGATTTGAAAAATATTATTGTTGAACGGTTACCCTTAATAACTTCATGCTCCATCAATTCTATATAAATGGTCTCATTCTTCTCAGGCCATGTTAGTTCTTTTTTATCCTCATCATCAATATCTTCACCAAGATTCATATTTGATTGTTCTTTTAAAATCTACTAGAGAAAAAATTATAGTTAATTCATTTAAACAAGTAAGCAGTTCTCGTTACTAGTAATTGGCATAAAACCACTTATAGCTAGTTCATTGAAATTTGTTATTGTTAAGAAAAAAGTAATTGGCAGTTTGGTACAAATAAACCACATTACCATATTGGTAAACAAAAACCACTTATTCGAAACAATGGCCTCTCTCTAGCAACAAGATATTAAATAAATCCTACCTAAACAAACTTATCTCACCAAAAAAACTAAACTCTTCTCAAATCCTAAAGCACCCATAAAGAGTTAAGAACAAAAGCAAAATGAATTCCAATCAACACATAAAAAAAAAAAAGGGCAAAACAGGGCAAAACAGGAAAAGCCAAAAAAAGACCCAAAAAAAAAGAAAGAAAGAAAACCCCAATTTTTTAATATCAATCAGAAGAGCACATTGTGGCAAAATTGTGAAACCCCAAAGCAAAATGAAAGGAAACCCAAATCACAGTAACAATAAAATAAAGAATAAAAACCTGTTCAGGAGAATTGGGAGAATTATCAGCAAGCAAGTTGGAAAGGTCAAGGCCTTTGGAAAGGTCAAGGAAAAGGAGGAGCAGCAGCAGAACCAATCACCACAATCACCAATCAAAGAGCTTTCTAAACAACAGATTATAGGGGGGTGCTTTTAAAAATACCAAGCAAAGTTGTTTCTTTCAAATTTCTGGTGCCTTTGTTTCCTTAAGTTTCTCTCAGAAAAGTGAGTTATATATGTATATAGCTAAAACCCTCAATGTTAACAAAATTATTTCACTGTAAAAGATGTAGTTCACAAATACTCAAGAGTTCAGACTAATAGACGATGATATCGACTTCAACTACAAACCACAAAGCAAATGCACCCATAAAACTTGAAATTAGAAATCAAATTGATTTACCCTGCCAAGCAGAGCATTTACCTTGCCAGCAATGATAATTTAAACAGATAAATGACTTCCTGCAGCAGATTACATAGTTTTATGCACTCCAATTATAAATTTTTTCAATAACCCAGTTTGTTTATCATTCCTTTTCTACTTGTTCTCAGATACAATCAAAACAGATGATAAAACATAAAAACCAAAATAAAAAAGAGAACATAAACTCAAACCCATCAAAAAACAAGTAAAAAAACCTGCATATATATAATCCCCCATCAAAAAACATAAAATAAAAAAAATAAAAAAACCAGTAAAACACACTCAAATCCACTCAAACAATGAAAATCCATTACAAGTAAACCAGAGCAAGAAATGGATCTGCAAGACACAGATCATAGATCCAGAGCAACACACACACACACACACACAGACGCATGCACAGAAAAATCAAAACCAAAACAAAAAAAACGACAACAAACAGAAAAATCAAAGATAACTTGTGATAGAGTCTCAGATATAGGATTATGAGTACCTAGCTGCGAAGAGTTTCAAAGCAAAGAGAGCGAGCACACCCCCACGAAATCGAAAATGGTGAAGTTGCCGTTTGGGGACACCAGAGAAGACATATCTGGATGAAAAATGGTACCGAGGCTGAGGAAGAGAAAAAAAAAATGAAAACGCAAAATAAAAATGGAAAAAATGAGTTTTCCTTTCTTTTCTTAAAATTTTAAAAACGTTTTTGAAAAAAAAAAAAAACATAAACGGTAAACGATTATCAAACACGTTTCCGTTTTTGGTTTTTCAAAAAAAATCAAAAATAGAAACGAAAAATGAAAAACACAAACTTAATCAAACATGCTCTAAGGCAATCCAATTTAAATAATAAATGAATGAATAAAAATCCAAATGAATTAAGAGTAAAAAATCTCAATAAAAAGAAATAGGGGGTCAAACCCAAAGAGCAGTAGGAATAGTGGGGGAAGTCCCTGTGAAATGTGGGATTTGGAAGATTCTGAAAGTGGATTTTGTCATGAAAGACTTATTACTTGAAAATTATAGGTAGAGCCAAAAAATGTGAACTGTACAAGTTAACAATAAAATTCATTAAGAATGGGCTCCACTGTACATAGAAAAAAACAATTGTATATACATTATGGTGCAATATATTATTTATAAGCTGTAATAATTTTTTTGTAACGCTTATAAATTTTATTTATCATCGCATAATGTGTTGTATAATTATAAATGATTAAATTAACATGACATATAATAAATAAAAATAACCTAGCACAAATAGTTATATATAGGTTTTTTTCATAGATAAAGTCTTACCATTTAAAAAGAAATGATGGAACCCACTATATATATGCATTTAAATTTAGTACTTTTGATTTACTATTTCACTTATTTTATTTCGAAGCGAAATCTTATAAAAAAAAAAAATTTGTCAAGAAGCCATTGGAAATTTTTTAGTTTTTTATACATTCGAAAAATTTGTTTTGTAATATTAATTTCAAGATAAAAGAAATACAAAAAAGAAAATTAACTTTTTTACTCTGGTGTTTCAGAAAAGCTACTTTTCTAACGTAGATTTGAATGATGAACCAGCTAAGGCAACTTCACCTATATTATTATTAATATAGGAAGGAAAAAGAACTAAAAAAAAAGAAATTGATTAATTATTCATCAAAGTTTCATTAATTAAATGACCATAATTAAACGCAAATACATATATACGACAAAAAATTGTTTACCAAGAACGTGATAGTGATTAATTTCCCACTGAGCAAACAAAAACAAACATAAACAGAAAACAAAGAAGAAATAGAAAATAGAATAAAATAAAATATTACACTGTTGGTAGACGTCGCTGGTTTTGTCCTCCGGAGTTGCTAGATTAGGGAGACGAGAAAAGTGGAAGATGAGAATGGGAAATGAGGTTGCAGGGAGTAGGAAAGTCAAAGATAAAGTTGCGGTGGTTGTTCATTGACCAGCGACTGTAGCGAGAATGAGACATAGAGAGTGGGATACAGAGACCGTGAGTGAAAGGAAGGGTTGCTAGGGTTTTTGATTTTGAAAAGCAGAGGTTCGACTTAGTTTCAATCACAATAAATTCATATAAAAATTGAATTGACATCCTCTCTTAAATTATTTGATTCTAAATTTAACGAAGGCAAAAATCCGTTTCTACCATTAGGAGCAAGATTGGTTTGAATTAGTGTGGATTCTCGCTTAACTCCTAACCAAACTGAACACTTCGATTTTTTTACACTTCCATCCCAATGGAAAAACTAACCGAAGCCAAACCGTTTAAAATTGATTTGGTTCTGTTTGGATTAGTCAAAAAGTATCATAATTATTTGCTATGCATTATTTCGCATAAATTATTACACATATTTAAAGATTATTTAACATTCAATCGTGCATACAATCATGTCAATATCTAATATGAAATACAAACTCCATATAAACATTGATAAAACAAATCCAAACACTCCATGGCCATAGTAAATATTAAATACAACTTTATTACATACAATGATCTAATGAAAACAAAAATTCATTCATCCAAGCAGTAAAACATAAGATAAAATGCATTTTTCTACATGTGGTCCTCTAAATCCATGCTTCAACCATTTAACATCTATCTTATAAGTTTTAACACTTCAAAGAATAAACATAACAATTATTAAATAACTGCAACAAATATGAATACATATAGAATATATAATTTGAAAGATATATAAATAATTAAAAATTAAAAAGTTAGTAAGAAACATTCTAAGTCGATCATGAATTAAAAAGACAGTCAATTATCCTGTGCAAAAAAATAGTTGTGTTGTGTAAAATAAAATTATTTTATTTTTTTAATATTTTTATATATGTATCTGTTTAATTCAAATTGTGTAAAAATTAATTTTCACTCAATTCAATCCAAACGGAAAATAATAAAATCGTCATTATGAAAACTCAAAAACTGAACCAATTAACTAATAAAATCCAATCCAAACCAAATTAAAAAAAATTGGCTTGGTTCAAATTTTTACCCACTCACCCCAACCTACCATCTTTTACCATAGCATTTTCCTAACAACTTTTTTTTAATTTTTATCCAAATTTGACGTAGAGATTAGAGACATTTTTGCAATATTTTCAAAGAAGAAGAAGAAGATATTTTTGTTATAAGACGAAAAGGGTTATCAAACATTAGAGAAAAAAAAAACAAAAAAAAAGTTATCAATTTTTTTAACAAGTCCTAATCCTAAATTTTTAAATCTATAAAAATATTTTTAAATCTTGATTAAATCAGGATGCATCATTATTTTATTTTACTTTTTTATCATATAAATTTAGGTTATATTAATTTATCCATTATTAACAAAATTGTCATGGTATACATTCAATATATTTTCAAAAGAATATTAAAGAATAATTTTTCTTTTTTTGCCCAATCAAAATCTATGTTAGTCGGGGAAAAACGAATAGTAAAAACGAGTATCTTCACTCGTATCAAAACTTAAGACGTGGTGATGATACGATTCAATTTCAGGATTTGGAAGCAGTTTTCACTTTTTGTTTTCAAAAAATAAGTCCATCATTGAAAAGGAAATGAAAGGCAGAGCTGAGATTTCGAATTGCATTCCAAATATAAGAGCCGCGTTGTCTTCTGACAGATCTACGGGTCAAGATTTGGGTTTATCGGAGCTACAATAAACATTCCAGAGCAGAGTAGTGATCGCATTCCCATTACATTCTAAAAGGGGGAGAGAGAAAAAAAAAGAGAGACTTGTGACATTCTTGGGGTTAAATCTTTTGCGGAATTCCCACTTCCCGCAAGCCAAGAGCTAGCAACTACATCCAGCATTGTCCTCAAAAGGTTGGTTCTTTTATGTTTAGAATCTTTTCTTTACATTCCCTTTCTGTTTGGTTGCTGAGAAATACAGTGGAAATATGGAAACAAAATATTAAAGTTTTCTGTGATATTTTGCTATGGGTTATCTACATGACAATACTAGAATTTATAAATTTGAGGCTATTTGAATTTTCTTTTTCCTTTTTCCAGAGGGGAAAATAAATTAAAAAACTTCACTGTTCGACTGATTGTGTCATATAGCATTTATAATCTATGATTTTGTATATATCATTTTTACATTGACTTTTTTTTTTTTTTTTGGGTTATGAATGGGTCAAAAGTATAGTATATGGTTCAATAATATCTAAATTCTACGTATATTTCTAGAATTTCTGTTTGAATTGAAGCTTATATGTGTAAGATTAAAATTGAGCTTCAATTGCATTTAATTTCTGTTATTCATTTTCTTCTTGTTTTTTCTGCTCATATGATCTCAGTAATACAGTGTCTTGAACAATTTCCAAAGTTGACCTTTTTCTTCTTATGAGCTGCTAAGAGCTCACAATATCCAGTTACAACAATAATTTCATTGTAGAAAAGTTTGAAATTGAAACAGTTAAGAGAGAAGAAGAAGAACAGACCCTCTCGTTATATATGTCATTTCTAACTAAGACTGTTAAATAATTGCTACTCTATTAGTAATTTCATAACAACTAACAGCCATTCAAATCCATTTTTTTTAATGCTGACAAAGAACTTGTACCATTTCTGAAAACACCCTCTAGTTAGTATTAGTTTCAATTTCCTTCAAAAGAAGGTTGTAGATCGTAAATGGTCCATTTTGACATTGCGAAAATCATCAATTTTAGCGGTTATGTTTCAATCTTTAGATGATGAGGTGCTTCAGTGGAAAAAATTAAATGGCTATAGAGAGTCATCCTTTTTGTTTTTTTGAAAAAGGTATTAAAAAGTAGATAGATTTTTTGACTAGATAAGTTTAGCATCTGGCGACGAAGTCACCCGAAGGGCTTATGGCAGTTTCAACATTATATATCAAAAGTTTTTAAATCGTCCAAGTAGTAGTAGAGGCTGCAGCTGAGGCAGTACATTATGCTTGAAGCAGACCAAGTGCAATGGCAATTTAATCCGGGGATTCAACCCATTGCTCTAGCATTTGCAGAATACATGTAGTTGCAGCAAGAACCAAGTTGTAGGTACAGAAAAAAAAAAAAAGTAATTAGCAGATATGGTATTATAGCAGATTCAGAGGACAGTTGTGACTTCACAGAAGAAGCAGAATGCTCTAACAAATATTAGCAGAAGATCCAGAACTTACAGAAATAGATTTAGGATTGGGGTCTTATGATTATGTTTAGGATTTTGAAATACTTATAGCTATAGCTATTGTTAGGCTGATAGCTGCTAGGGTTGAGAGAACTTAATGACAGAAGCTAGAATCAGGGTTGCTCTAATGTCAAGAAGAAGCAACTGGAGGTTTGATCAAAACTTGGGGGAAGATTAAGGGTTGCTCTAATGTCATTTTAGATGAAAAAGAAAAGAGAGGAGAGAAGAACTAGAATTCTATAGCAAAATACTTCTCGGTACTATGCATAAAAACAGAACTTGATACAATGAGATATTTATATGTTTCTTAGATTCCTTTTAATGAGCTAAAATTACTGTATCACCATTACTCTAGCATTGCCAAAATAAGAAAATATTTTGAAGATGCCAAAAGGTGCAAGTTATCAAGAGCATAACTGCTATATACAATTTCCATCAATCTAAGTGGTGTTATACTAATAAGACTGCAAAGAATATTACAAGGTTATAAGTTATCAATTTCTTTTGACACATTTTTCAAGATAATTGAACAAAATTATTAATGCTTTGAAAGGTTATGAGTATTTGAGCTGTTCTATGTTTCTGTGAACAACAAATGCAAGATTTTCCTTTAGATATTGATAGTTACACAAGTCACCTCATTGTTTTTGTTTAGGCTTTTTCTTTATTGATTATATGTTGTTATAGGATGCATTCTCAATTATTTTATTTCCTTGGTTAATATTGATATACCTCCAGTTACATAGAAGTTCCCAAGATGGTCAACAAACCTTTTACCATAAATTTGAAGGAGCCTCTTGTTTTCCAGGTCAGATCTCATTTCTCTTACATTTTCCGTTGACTTTTTTTTTTTTTTTGAGTCCAAAATTTATAGGTTTCAGATATCCTTGCATGTGATGCATTGTATACTTTACTTTTATGATGTCTAGTAGCACATATGTACTTTAGAAATCATATTTCATTGATTCAGAACGATTGAATCACACTAATAAATAGAAAAGTTATATACCAACTTTAAAAAATTATCCAATTACCCTATACTAATCCTGGGCTCACATAGCTACATAATTAGGAAACTAGTTACACAAAATTGGAGAAATTACCGTAATATAATGAAAGCAAATATGCCATAACATAATAGAAATCCCATAATGGGATTTTGACCAGAACTTTCACACTCTCCCTCAAGCTGGTGCGAATATGTTCACCATTCTTAGAGTACAATGAAAGGATGTACTAGGATGACCTTTAGACAGAATATGTGAAAGTTGCTTCCTGATTTAAGATTTAACAGATACAGGTTTATGAGAAATACGTATTGTTGATTTATTTTCACTGTAGAGTTTCATAGGACCTTCCAAATATCTCTCCAATCTGAAAGTATAATTTTGAGCCATAAAAAGCCATAGAACTGAACTCGACCTCTGCACTGGATATTCAGCTTCTTGCTTCTTCATGGTATTAGATTCCCACTGAGAAACATGCAATAGCCGCTTATGGTTCTTCAATCAGAAACTAAACCACTCCAATGAGCATCTGTATGCATATACTTTCATTTTTCTATTCCAAAGAATTGTGGCTTTCCATGAAGTTTCCAACAGGTCAATTGAGTATGCCAAGGTTTAAATACGATAATCACACCATTGGTTGTCTTTCTCTGAAGGTTTCTTCCATTCATTATTGTCAGCAGTGTGTGTGTATTTGTAGAGATATTTTAGATAAAGTATGCACAGTTAGTGTATGTATGATTTAATTTATATCGAATTATTGATACATGCACATATATATGTATTTAAGTGTGTATATTTGTTAATGTAATTTGATGGAAAGAAATTTTAACAATAATAATTGCTTCATTTTTATGTTAATCTCTTTTATTCATATCCTCACCTTTCTCCACTTCATTTTGAACTTTTTACCCATGGAACTTTGTGTCATTATTTCTGTAGCCCTTTTATTCACTCTTGGTGCCAACAAGTTTGATAATAGATATAGGCTCTGTCTTTTAATAACTTCAAATTCATCAGGCTTTTAGCCTATTTGACCCTTTTCAGTTCACAGGTTGGCCATCTTGGAGAAGATTATAACGAATGGGTTCACCAGCCTATCATAAGCAAGGAAGGACCCAGATTTTTCGCAAGTGACTTTTGTGAGGTGTTATTCCAATTAGCTCTATATATATATTTAACTTTATCACTTGTTTCTTATTATATAGCTGAATCATTACACCGTTTTCATAAAGTTCATGCTAATAGAGCAAATTTTCATTTGGAATTTGTGGTGGCTGAAATGATTTTTAATATATCTGTATTGACAACCTTTGATTAATAGAATTAGCTCTTGTTTTGTCATTGAATCAAGCATAATTGGAAACCTCAATGGTAGAATGTATTTTACCTTGTCTTTCCTTAACATATAAAATTATTATTCTAACTGATGGAAATTTCTTAACTTTTTGTCAACGATACATATAATACTGATTTTCTAGATGTCGTACAGTGATGCATTAAAGGATAGTCTTCGGATAGAAATTATGATGAGATGTAGGAAATTTGACTGACTGTATAACATTGGCCAAGTATTCGGATTAGGAATATCCTGAATAAAACTTGGATGCTAATGCTATTTAGAATTTCCAAGTTATATTGAGGCTATTCCTACCTTTGTATTTCTAAAATTTACTGAAACATCTTTCATTGCAATATTACCCTTTTGTATATAAATTTTTGACACTTCTTTTTAAATTTTCACATTTTCATGGAAACACAATTTAATTAAACTGTAATTGGTAGTTGCACATCGTATACATTCAATCCAATTGTGAAAGTTTCAAAAACATATGTATAGAAAGGGGTCACATTGCAACAAAAGTGAAATATAAAAAAGGGGCAAGCGCACCTTGTTTATAAGTAGGCCTATAGATATGTTTTAAATGTTTTCAACATATGTAACTCTTTTCTAGTGCATGTAAGTGCTGGCCCTTTTTTACTCATTTACTTTGAACAGTTCTTTACCCGCACAGTATGGTGGGTGATTCCACTTGTATGGCTGCCTGTTATAGGCTGGTTAGCTTCCATCTCTGCCCGAAGGGGCCTTACTTCTCATCAGGTAACTTATGCTTTACTTGGCGGTGTCTTTGTTTGGACACTGCTGGAGTATAGTTTGCACCGCTTCCTTTTCCACATGGAAACAAAAAGCTATTGGTTAGTTCTCTCTCTCTCTCTCTCTCTGTCTCTGCCAATGCATTGGAAACATCACTCAGTTTTAGAACTTTTTTCAGGGTGAACACTGTACACTATCTTCTTCATGGTTGCCATCACAAGCACCCAATGGATGGATTACGGCTTGTTTTCCCTCCTGCAGCAACGGTTATTCTGTGTGTACCAGTATGGCCCCTTCCACTATTCCCTCATTAGAGTTGTGAAACTATATTAGGATCTTTAATGTACGAAGTTGCATGATTTTACCTTCACTATGAACACATTTGAGAAAGGGTCTTGGTGCAAATCTCAGGTCGTCAAATCTGCTCCTGCTACAATACATCTTTTATATTGAAAACGCAATGGCATGAGCTAAGTTTCTCTCAGTTAACCTTTATCCAATTGGGCAATAAACTAAATATTTTGTCCCCTCCAATATAGAACATAGAATATAGTCTAAATGGGTGAAGAAAAAGGTTCATTACTTCAATAAATTGATTCAAAACCTTGTACTGTTATGATAAATTAATTATGATAGCCAGTGTTAAGTTTGGGACTTTGAGTGTTATATTAGTGAAAACATATTTGCATCTCGTCTTTATGGATTTCAATTGTTGGTTCTGATTGACAGTGGTCTTTGGCTAGGTTTGGACCTTGATTAGGCTTTTGTCATCACCTTCCACCGCACCTGCATTGTTTGGAGGGGGCTTGTTGGGATATGTATTGTATGATGTTACTCATTACTACCTACATCATGGGAAGCCATCTAAAGGTT
This sequence comes from Ochetophila trinervis, assembly GCA_003254975.1. Taxonomy (NCBI): domain Eukaryota; kingdom Viridiplantae; phylum Streptophyta; class Magnoliopsida; order Rosales; family Rhamnaceae; genus Ochetophila; species Ochetophila trinervis. Next base: position 51,862 of record QANX01006568.1, read on the forward strand.
TCACACAAAATCTCAAGGTAGTAATCCCTGGAAACTCCCTGTCTTTCCTACTGTTTCAATCTGCATAAGTATTTGATGAGATTTCCTTCATCTTTTATGTCAAAAAATTCTTTTTTGTTGTCTTTTACAGAAATATCACTTGAATCATCACTTTAGAGTTCAAAGCTTGGGATTTGGGATTACTTCTCCCATATGGGACAGGGTTTTTGGAACACTTTCTTCAACAAAGGCTGCTTGATAAATTAGATGATAAAATTGTGGCCTATAGAAAATTGTCCATCAGAATTTGTGGATGTTGGCTTCAAGTCTGTAGGTTAAGGAGCCTCGCTTTAATTGGCTTTCTTTTTACTACTGTAATGAAGCATCAATGCTGGTTTTTGGCATATGTTTCTAACATTGTTTTGTTTACATTCCTCTATTTACATTATCACAAGGAAATATTTAATTACACCCTGAAGGATTGGGATAACTACAAAAATATTTTTCACATTTCACTCTCTCCTATACAGCAGTCTAAATTACCTTTATACCTTATTGAAAGTAAATAATTTTAAATTCTGTGTTTTTTTTTTCTGTAATAATTAATTTGAGGACTTCAAAGTTTTATTTTCAATATTTTTTTATTAATTTTTATATAAACTATGATAATTTTTCAGCTTTTTTTTATAAAAAAAAAAATATGATAATTTTAATTAGATAAGCTTTTTTAAATAAGTTATATATTTGACAAATTATTATACAATTTTGTTAAATATATTTGATAAATTATAATATATTTTAATACATTACTTAAATATATTTGACAAATTATCACTTATTAAGAAAAAAAGAAAACAGAAAAAAAAAAAAAAAAGAAAGCTTATGTGATTAAAATATTACATATATATTTTTTTAAACTGAAAAACTATTACATAGTTTAAATAATATAGATAAAAAGTTTTGAAGTTTTCAAATTAATTTTTGCAAAAAGAAAAAGAACCATGACATATAAAGGTAATTTAATTTTACTAAAGATATAAGAGATTTAAATTGCTACATAGGAGAAATAGTTAACGTTAAAAAATGTTTTTGTTGTTACTCTAAACTTCAAAGGGAGTTATATGAAAGATTCCATTATCATAATTCTATAGCAATTGTTTCTCTAAGAAATGGATTATTTCATGGCCAAACTTCTATACCAGGAAGAAACTGTTGCACTTTTTTTATATTTAAAAAAAAATTGCTATAGTCGCCAATGTTGAATTTTTGTTGAAATTTACCAACTCAATTTAAAAAAAAAAAAATAATAATAATATTATTATTAATAATAAAGTTTATTCTGGCTAGACCCTTTTAGGTTAAGGGATATTACAACCTGCTTTTTCAGATTTAAAAAAAAATTCTGATACCTCCTTTAAAGAATTTCTGTTAAATTTAACAAAAAATGGTAAAAATGTCATTTCATAGCATTTCTCATAACTTTTTGGTGTAGTGAGTCCACATGGCCTTCTTTTAGTGTCTATTTTGGCTACGAGAATAAAAAAATTACTTGGTGTTCTTACAGTATAGCCTTAATGTTCCACCTCATCTTCGACTCGTCCTTTGCGTATCGAGGGAGAATTCCAAGCCTGGAGACCTTCAATGGGTCCGAGCCCACAAGGGATCCTCCTCCAACAATCATTTCCACGGAATTCATGCCGATTTGTATGTCCGGGAAGATGGCGTACTTTTTGGTGATCGCAAAGTCATGGAGGAACGATGGGCTGGCCATGGAGAATATAGGAACGTCTGGCTACTTGTTCCCCCTCTCATCGAAGCGGAAATATGTTAGAAATGGAAGAATGGGTTCATATCGGAATGCAAGGGCCTCCCCTGTCTAGGGATCTACCTTGGGGTGGGCACCCAGGGTGTTCAGATGATCTCTGAAGAAAGCCAGGCTGGAGTTGGCCAGCCCAATGCCATTGGCCGGATTGTAATGACTCGTTAAGACTCGGGCGGCTGAGAGCACCCTGCGAGTAGCAGCGGCAGCCAGGCCGTTGAAGCCAAGAAGACATTGGGGAGAAGAGGAATGCCAACATCGCACTCAATACAATACTTATAGGTCTTGACGAAGCGGCTACAAAGGGTTGCTTTTCCTCACGAGATCCGGATGGAGTGGAGCATGCCGTCGCTGTCGAAGAGATGGTAGAGGCCACGAAGAAGAAACGAAGGGTTCGGACCATTGCGAATGTAGGCACCGTCCAGGCAGGACGGAAGAGATTTGTGGATGACCTCGCACTCGGTTGGTGGAAGCTCTTCTGCAACTGGAGCAAAGTTATTAGAGATAACGTGTCTTGGGTCCACGGAAGGTCACAACAGAGGGTCTATAAAATTGTTGATGATGCCGTCAGGCTTGAATTCTCCCTCGGTATGCAAAATTTTGAACTGTTTCTGTACATTTTATTGCAACATTTACATGATTTTATGATTGAAGTGCATTTAAGTCAGTATGTATGCCACTTAGAATAGTTTAACATTCTGTGAGGGACAGAATCCCTCTATAAAATAAATATATGAAATTTTTAAAATCTAAAAGAACGGATTGTAAAATAATCTAGATGGAATAAACCTTTAATAATATTGAACCTCAATCAAATATTAGAAACATTATACATTATAGTTTATAAAAAAATTGCATTTAGAAAAGTAATACCAATAAGTAGGTCTCGACAAAATTACAATTACTACAAAATAAAGTCAACAAAAGAATAAAAAAAGAAGAAAAAAACTGAAATGAACATACATAATACAGTGTCAGCAAAATGAAAAAGAAAAAGAAAAGTTGAAAGTGACGAAAAAAATAGTTGAAAGTGAGGGGAAAAAATGCAGCTGAGGTCGGATCCAAGTAGCGCCGTCAATCTTTTTCTTCTTTAACTATATTTGAAGGAAAATATTTTAATGAACGCCGTTAGACAGTTTAGATGTAAATTATATGTAATTGGGCATTAATAAAAAAAATAAAAAATAAAAAATAAACATAAGAAGTCCGGCGTTGCTTAGTAGAAAATGATTATTTTGTAGTGATAGTTTTTATGTTTAGTATTTTTGATAAACTTAGTATTTATATTTATTTATTGGCAAATTAATTCGTTCACTATAATTAAATTAACACTGCTAGTTTTTTGATTTTTTTATTTATCAGCTGTTAATTTTGTAAGTGTATTTTTATTTTTATAAATTATTTTTGTCTTTTTCTTTTGTCTTTTTCCTCAGCAAAATTCTCATATCCATTGCAATTGCAAAGATTGTTTGATTTTGAGAAGCATTTACTGTGGTTATGTAATGAATGAAAAATATTTGCAGAAGAAGAATATGAGAGATAAATGATGAAAATGACTTTAAAATATAAAAATATTTTTATAAAATTAACAGCTGAGAGATAAAAGAATCGAAAAAGATCATCGGTATTAATATACTCATATCTAAAAGACTAAATTGTTAAAAAAAAAAAAAGATAAATGCTAAATCTTGCCACAGACCTTAAACATAAAATAAAAAAAATAAAAAAAAAATAAAAACTTTTATATATTTATAATTTTGTCATTTAAAATGAAAGAAAATTTCCACCAAACAAGAAAAGTAAGAGAAAATATCATTAATCCCTCCTAAATTGGCGGTCGCCATTGATCGCCATTGATTTATGATTTCATTATGTTGGCAACTACACGTTACCTCATTATTAAAGATTTTTATTGTAAAATAAAATAAAATAAAAATCGAAAAAAAATCTAAAAAGATTTTTCTTTTGAAAAAAACTATTGAAGATTTGACAGTCTACAAAATATAAGGTTATACTCTTAAATATAAGCATATTTATAAGTTCTTTTTTTTTTCTTTCCTTTAAATGTAATTAAGGGTTAGGAGAAAATGCCCTTACCTCTATTTCCTTCTTCTTCTGTTTTTTTTTTTTAATGAAAAGTGATCCATAAATTTTTATTCATGAATAGATAAGGCACTTTTCAAAATTGAATAGAAAGCCATTAGGGCCCTTCTCAATCTAACTGATAGAATCATCACGTGACATAGCAAACTTGGCCATCTTATACCAATATTACATATGGATCTCAAAATAAAAATAAAAATATATTGACCTCCCCTAAAACTCGAAACATAACACCTTTTACTTTTTAATTTTTTCAAGAAAGAAAGATCGATGTACACACCTTCTCTTTCCTTTTTTTTTTTTTTAAATGAATTTCTCTTTTTGTTAGTCAAGCATAAGTTCCAGTGAAAAACACATACCATTGATTATTTTAGTATGTCACTAAAATAATATTAGATCATAAATTATTTTTAAATATTAGTTGTTGAAGTAATTTAAAAGCTAATAAAAAAATATATTATACTAAAATAATCGCATAGACATGATACGAGTATGATTTTCTCTAAATAGACAACTACACTCCTATCATATCAATATGATCATTTTATCATCATAATTTTTTACCAACGATTGAATCACTTCAAAAAGTGAGAATTAAAAATATATTTGCAGTTCATCTGTTTTTACAGATTCATTTTCTAAATAAAATTTTAATATATTAATTAATTCATATTAAATATTAATTATTTTTAAATTTAAGTATTTGAAGCGATTCAATTATTAATTAAAAAATTAATTTTAAAATTATTAGATGGATTTTTATTTTTCGGTAAATTATTAGATGGATTTGATTGAACCTAACTCATATACACATATATACATAATGGGTGTGCATTAGTTAGGATCCGACCTATTTTGGAAATAACTAATCCGATCTAATTAGTGATCAGTTTTATTTTTTCAATCTGATCTGATCTATACATTAAATCCAATTCAATCAAATCCAATCCAATTAGTAATTAGATTAGATTGGTTTGGTTAATCGATTTGGCTTCAACTTTTATTTAATTTTTTTAGACTTGTTAAAATTTAATTTTTGAGTTTTTTTTACTTTGAATATTTGACATTTGAGCTATTTTTTGTATTAAAAATTTATTATGCTTAAATTTTGTTTAAAAAATTATGTTTTCTTTTTTTCAAAACCTAACACATAAAATGCCCACTAAGTAATCCATAAAAAATTATATATATTTTTTTTAAACCTAACATATAAATGATTAAAAAAATAACATGACAAATAAATATATTAAACTAACATGACAAATAAACATATTAAACTAAAACAAAACAAAATTACTATACTAATACCATGATTCAGTAATCCAACTCTAAATTTAAGCTAATATAACAAAGCCTACATATCGATAATATTAAACTAATTGTCATATGTTTTATCAAATAAAAAAATAAAATAGTCGGTTCGGATTGGATCGGCTTTTAAAATCTCGAACTGAATTTTGGTTTTTGATTTTGCAAAATTGATGTAATTCAATTATACTAAAATAACTAATCTAAACATGTTAAATTAGATTAGATCGATTGCTTTAATCAGTTAGTAGATTTTTTTGTAGAGCCTTAATAGATATATGTAGTGCAATATATATTTTGATTTAAAGAAGGTCACTGTCATATTGATAAAAAAGATGAAAGGTCAATGTAACATTTACGATTTTGAACTTAAACAACCAACTACCTTGAAAGATGCGCCGCAATATTTTAGGACCATATACGTGTGATTTCAAACCAAGAGATCGATGAATCTTAGTGGGGTTGAGGATGGGACCATCGTGTATGGCCGGTCCAAATTCTTACATGCAACCTATTTATCACTATGAATTTTCAGCATTCATAATACAATTAGGTGACATTAATTTGGTCGACCTAATTTGTAAGATATTTTATTTATTTATTAATTATTAGATGTTTTAAAAGTTGAGATTAAAAATTGTATTTATGATTTATTAGATTTCACACTGGTTTAATTTTTTCAAATATAATTTTAATATGTCTTTACATTTAATATTAGATCAGTAACTGAAATTTAAATCCTAATCTTAATAAATGATCAAAAGATTAATAAAAAAATAAAAAATAAACTTGATGATACAGCAATATCAATAACTGATTTTTAAATCTTAACCTTTAAAATAATCAAAAGATTAATAAAAAAAAA